>JZKD02S1676180.1:118642-145066 GCA_000966675.3 Picea glauca
TATAAAAATATTCATTTAAGATAGATATTATAATATTTTATTGATGATTGACATTAAAATTTTTTATTAATATTTTTATTTTAAATGTTATATATCATATTGAATTGTAAAAAAATGTTTATTGGTAAAAAACATAGAGTTTTTGCTTTTTCTATATATAAGTGATATAAAAATATTCATTTAAGATAGATATTATAATATTTTATTGATGATTGACATTAAAATTTTTTATTAATATTTTTATTTTAAATGTTATATATCAAACTCTATGTTGAATATGGAATGAGTGACACAACACTCTCATAATAGAATTAAACTATTCCATAACATAATAGAATAATTTAACTATTCCACATTTTGAACTTATATATAACCAAAATCAATAAATATACAATTAAAATAAGTTCAAAAAGTCAATAAATATATAAACAAAATAATTCAAAATGTAAAATAATTGGATAATTTTCAATAAATAAAAACATACAATAACATAATAGAATAATTTAACTATTCCACATTTTAAACTTATATATAACCAAAATCAATAAATATACAATTAAAATAAGTTCAAAAAGTCAATAAATATATAAACAAAATAATTCAAAATGTAAAATAATTGGATAATTTTCAATAAATAAAAACATACAATAACATAATAGAATAATTTAACTATTCCACATTTTAAACTTATATATAACCAAAATCAATAAATATACAATTAAAATAAGTTCAAAAAGTCAATAAATATATAAACAAAATAATTCAAAATGTAAAATAATTGGATAATTTTCAATAAATAAAAAGTGCAGTTAATTTATATTGAGACATAAGAAATCTCTCTCAATGAAATAATAAAATAGAATAATGTAACTATTTTACTTTTTGAAACTATACACAACCAAAATCAATCAAATCACAATTAAAATCAATGAATATACAATTAAAATAAATTCAGGTGGCTTGGTTTTCCTTGAATAAGAGTGATGAGTCAGTCTGCATTCGCCGATAGCAACCAATGATGGTTGTCCTCATTGTTGGTTTGACATTCTAAGTTATGATAGGCTTTTCCACTCTGGAAAAAAAATATGGTACCTTTTAAAAGTATTGAGGAGGATTTTGTTCCTATAATGGATCATATTAGGTGGAAAAGCATAAGTTTGTCCATGCAAAGACTATAGAATTGTGTTGAAAAAAAAAAGATTGTTACATAGTCATTCCAATAGATAATAAAAATATTTAAAAGTCGGTCATTTACCATTATGAGAAACACTGTTAAAGACGACAGACCAAAAACCATTTCAGAGGGAACGGGCAAAACCTTCGATGGGGTCGCCATTTAAAAATTCGAGCAAAGAAGATCTCTCGATATTAAGGGATGGGGTTTCTTTGGATAGGTCGTCTCCAAAAAAAAAAAATCAATACCTTTATGAATAGGTATCACTTTGTTAACATGTCAATTTTAAATAAAATAATATCATTTGATTTGATAAAATATAGTTTTGATAAGTGCACTCAAAGATGGATTATCCCCTTTAACCATAAAAAAATTCACCTTCTTATTTTTTAAACTAAAAAGCTATACCAATTCATCTTTCTATTATATACAAAAAATAGTTGTTACATCAATAGACTAGGGAATCCTACCATAATGGAAACAAGGTCCCCTAAAAGATCATTGTTTTCAAAAATTGAGATATCAATCATCACTAAGTTCTCCAACCAATTAAAGCTCAAAAAGGGAAATGATCAAAATAGAAGCATATACTTTCCATGATTGCAAAAACTAAAAAGAAAAAGAAAAAACCATGAATTGACCAGATATCAATTGTTTCAAGAAGGAATGTTCTTCTACACCACCAATTCTACATCTTCATCATTCGCCAATGCGGACTTGGAAGGATGTGGATCTATGTCTAACACTATTGGGTTGTATCGGGTCCCAACTAAACTTGAGTAGCCCTCCACTTATTTTCCTTTACCAACCCCCTCTTCTATCTTTGAAACCATAATCTTAATGCCAAAAACTGAATAAAACGTCACTTTGAACTTTCCCTCAAAGATTATGATTATATGGAGGATTTACTACTACTCCTCCTCTTTTTTCTCTAACACTCGAGCCAGCAGTGTCTTCACCGAGTAGTATGTTTCCATAATCTTGAGAAATTTTATATCTTGAGTTTGGTAGGACGTTGGATCATCCACCCAACCCTAAATTTCCTAAATAATTTTATCATTTGGGGTCATATGGTGCTTAGCCATCACAACCTCCTCCACTTCTTCTACTTCATTTTGTGCTTTCTCCAAGCAATTTTCTATAAAATGGTGTTTAGATTCCCATTCTTCTCTCTCTACCCTGGTTATGGAAGCCTGAGATCTGGATGAAGAAGATTTACCGCCACTGCCCTTACCTTTATGCTTCTGAGGACTCCCCCCTTTTCCCGAGCCTCTACCCATCTATATGTCCAAAGAAATACACAAACACAAACCAAATCTAAAACATAAAATTTGATCAACCAACCACAATGAAATCCACTTTAAAACATACCACAGTGAAAACCCTCTTTGATCCCTCCCAGTTTCGACTAGAAAAACCATCCCCTCCTCTTGATAATGAAACAAAAAACCAAATACACATCACAAATAAACAAAAACCTCACAATAAGAAACCACACTCAAGACTGGGTATAAAGAGATGGCATACTTGAAGGATACCCTTTGGTGAGCTAGTGTTTCCTATCCAGGTAGAGACATTCTACACTCTAGAAATATCCCAGGCTAACCATCTCTACCACCCAAATTCTAGAGAGATTTCTAGACCTCCTTCGTCCCTCATTCTAATGATTTTATAATCATTCCAACTGCCCATCATCAACATATGAGACACCTTCATCAATATTGTCCTAACTATCTTCAATTCACCTCACACAATCATAAATTCACCCTTAAAATCACAGTGTTATTGATCACACATTATCACCCTCAACATCATCGAAGGTGTTGGGAGCAAGGGTATTGTTCTCCTCGCTACAACATCCAAATCTCATGAATTACACTTGAACCCGACCATCCAACACTCATAATGATGGAGCCCCTCCACGTGACAGAGTGGACCATGTGTGCTTCCAAGGCCCCACTCATTGACACCCAACCCAAGGGAAAGAACTTTTCCTTTAATAATATATTTAATTCCATTTTTTATATATTTTATTAAAATAACTTATATTTTTTTTAATGAGAAATTTATGTGGGAATATTTTTTTTTAATTTCCTTATCATGGAATTGACTTTTAACTTTAAAATATAATAAAAAACATCATTATTAAAGATTTTATTTTCATCAAACAATAATACTATATTAAGCCAATAATTATAAATACATTATGATATATACATCTTATAATCATTATCATTAATAGTACGAGAGGAAAGCTATTACTAAGAGAGAAAAGAGAAAAGCAAAATGTATTTTAGTAAAGAATTAAAAAATAGTAATAGTGAAATCATGATCTTTATCAAACTTTGAAAAAGGTTGGTTTTAGTGAACGCTAATCATCATCATCGTCATCATTTTATTTATTTTTATATGGTTATTTTTTTGTGTGAATAAAAAAAGGAAATTCCTATTATATAAATTTTACAGTACAAAACTCCACATGGCTACGATCTGTCAGTTGTTCTGCCGAATTAGCGGAAACCGGAACAGGTAGTAGACTGTGATGTCATTGTTCAAAATGGCAATCTGCCATCTTCCCTGCCAAATGGAAACTAGAGTAGGTGGTGAATTTGAGTCTTTGCAGCACTGTGCTAGGCAACTAAGAAAGAAAGAAGACATAAACTGAAAGCAAAAGACATAATTGTAAAACTGCATTGTAGCGGTGCAAGGAGTCGATCCGAGAATGCTCATGGTAGCCAAAGCAAGAAGATTAGAAATTTTCACCTGAGGGTGTGTCACTCGGATCATCGTTGAGGGAGTCATCCCTGGGCTGGAGCACGAATAGCCTCGCGCATGTCGGACAACACTAGGTTGTTGGTGTGTTAGAGTAGGCCTCGTAGATCATGTCAATCCATTGGTGCATGAGGGTGTCCCGATGAATTTGGTCAGCCATGTGGCTTCTTAGCTCAAATACTAGCGCGAGCTGCTCCGGATGGAATAAGGGTGGTGGTAGCTGGCCGAAATCTGGGAGTGTCTAGAGTGGTGGGGGTGTGAAGACTGTGCCACTCTCCACCTTTGTGCCTAAGACTGTTGTCGCCTCGCCTGAGTCTACCTGAGTCACTTCCATAGCCTCCACCACCCTAAGCTCCTTCGCTGTAGAGTCCTTGGTATGAATTGTTCCTGCAGGGTCTAAGTGAGGGAATTCCTTTGGGAATTCCTTCTCAATTATGCAAGTAGTCTCTTCCATGGCTTCTTGTTCTTATTGGACAATGGTTGAAGCACTTGTGCTTGTTGGGATATGGTTGGGGGCTACCAATTATCTGGTACTGTGAAGAGGGATTTCGGAGGGACTTGGATAGGTTCCTCTGGAATCTACTCCTCCACGTATGCCATTGGTGGCATTCTGGGCTTCTCCTGTCACCGAGTTTGGGAAATGGAAAAGGTGCCCTCCAATATCTACACCCTCCATTGTCTAGTAGCAAAACTATACCAGGGAGGGACACACTGCGACTTGCCTCTTTCCCTTGGCATGGTGGGGTCATAAAGGGTGCTAATGTGCAAGGTAAGAGTGATAGGAGCCGACTAGATGCAGCGCCAGTGCTCAGAGCATCCGGGCTGATGGAGCGCAAAGGTAAGACGAATCCACCCTCGTTTGAGCGGGAGGATAATGTTGAGGCCAGACATGACCTTTGTACCAAGCGTTCCATTGTCATTACAACTTATGGCCACCATTCTTCTCGCGCAAGGGAAGTGTCCTCCTCTTCTCGTCAGACAGTAATGGCCTCCTTCAATTTAATGGTGAGGGGAAGGGTGTCGACCTGCCATATTAATGGCTTTTGTTTGGGGTAGGCTACGTGGCCTCCCTTCGTAGCGTGGCACCCCATCTAGAATTGGATAATCATTCCTGGCCAAGTCCAAGCAACAATTCGAAAGCTCGGATCGAGAAGAGGTTTTCACATTCCATTGAATCATCTCCACCGTGGAACCCACACCTTCATTTTCTAGACAATCAACTACTGTGTTTTCCTCTCTTTTCACATGTGAGGGGATGAGGGTGATGTTGAGCTGTAGGAGGGATCCAAAATCTTCCAGTAGTCCTGAGAGTCTCCAATTGGGAGAGACCTCCAAGGGGTGTGACCCATGAATAATTTTGGTTATGATCTAGGAATCCCCCTCCACTATGATCTTATTTAAGTTGTGGTCCATTGCTAACTTGATTCCTCTGAGAAGGCTCCAGATCTCAGCAGCATTTTTTGTATTGAATCCGAGATAGCATGTTGCATAATAGAGAATTTTTCCTTCTACATTTCTAAGGACCACTCCAAAGCCTGTCGGACTTGGATTCCCTTTTGACGCTCCATCAAAGTTTAATTTAATGAATCCCATGGGTGGGGGGGACCAGGTGCTTGGGCTACTAGTTGTTCTGGTGATCCCAGTGCTATGTGTTTTGCGAGTGAGATTGAGTTGTCAGGTCTGAAGGATATGACTTTTGCCTGGGTTGCATTTTAGGTCCTCTTGGGACCATTTCCCACTCTTCATCATTTCCTGAATCAAGTTCATGATTCTTTCCCATGTTGAGCTAGGGGGGAAGGTAGTCGAGCAAAAAATCCTTTTGTTTCTTTCCTTCTAGATTTTCCACATGGTGAAGCCAGGTAGAAGCTGCCAAATGCGATCTAGGATTGGGTTTTGATAGGAAATCGAGTCCCAGTTTTCCACTGTTCTTATGATACTGCCCTGATTTCTGTTGGAGCGACGCATTATTTGTGTCCCCAAATCCCAAACTATCTCACTGTAGTAGCAATGGTTGAATAGATGCTCCATCGTTTCTTCTTGTTGCTGACAGAGGGAGCATATTGAGGGGCCTATGAAACCTCATTTTCGGAGATTGTCCCAAGTGAGAATGTGATTTTGGATGGTAAGCCATAAGAATATGGACACCTTTGGCCAGAATTTTGGATTCCATATCTTGGCCCAAATGTGTTCCTTTGGTTTCTCCTAGTAATCCCCCTATAAGTAGTAGGCTTATTTGACTTAGAATTTGCCTACTATGGAGTGCCACCATCTGAGTATATCCGGACCTTCCCTGATGTAAATTTTCCATTGATTTTCACAAGCTTTCCAGGCTCGTAGATCCAACACTGTTTGAAGGTGAAATTCATGTGGTTCAGACTTCCAATTGTGCCATGGCCGATGCCCGTCATTCGCTCTCCATATATCCCTTACCAAACAGGAGTCCCTGGACTGCATTTGTTGACGTAGGGGGATGAGTTCCTCAAGAGTGGCTAAAGGTGGTTATTGTTTCCAAGAATCTTCCCAAAACAGGGAGTTTTCACCATTTCGAATCTCCCAGAAAGCATGCTTCTCAATTAGAATTCGGTTGTTCCAAGCCGTGTTCCATATATTGTATCCATGAATCTGATCATTGAATATGATTAGCTTCTATTCTCTGGTGGTGGGAGCATATTTCCTTTTCCAGATTTTTCCCAGAGTTTTGTGGGGTGCTTGAGCTAGTACCACCACAGTTTTCCCCCTAGGACTTGATTTAACTTTCTTGGATCCCTAAGCCCTAGACGCCCTAAGGCCTTGGGCTTGCAGATCTTGTCCCAACCTACTAGAGCCCACGTCTTGTTTGGGTGATGCTAGTGCCACAAGAAGCAGCGTTGGATGTTCCTAATGGCTCTGATGATGGATTGGGGAGATGCTAAGGTGGTAAAGAGGTAGGTTGGCATGGCTTGAAGTATAGATTTTAAAAGCACCAATCTAGCTGCAAGATTAAGAGATCTGAAGGTCCAGTTGTTGAGTCTCTTGGAGATGGAGAGCAGTAGGTTGTCCCAGGAGATATTACGAGTAGCCTCCCCTGTAAGTGGAATGCCTAGATAATTTGACGGAAGGGAGCTCTTGAGGATGCCCAGGAGATGAGAGATATGATTTTGGATATCCATTGGGTATTGAAGAAGTAGAGCTTTTATTTTTCAAGGTTCAAGGCCATTCCTAAAAAGTCGACAAAATCTGTGAGGATGGAATTGAGATTATTGGCTTCCCAGGAAGTCGGAGTGTTCAACAGAATAGTATCATTGACAAACTAGTTGTGAGAGGGGGTTGGTTGAATATTGTGCAAGGGTGGGCCTTTAGGGGAGCCTTCCATTACCGAGGCCTTGAGGTAGCATCCCAAACCCTCTACCATTATGATAAAGAGGAAGGGGGAGAGGGCGTCCCCTTGTTGTATTCCTCCAGTGGGAGAGAAGGGATGGGAAGGCACTCCATTAACAAGGATGGAGAAAAAGGCTGAGGAAGTGAGTCTCATGATACAGGCTACCCAGTGACTGTCAAATCCAAAGGCTTCGAGGAGGGAGTGCATGTATTGCCAACTGATTATGCAAAATATTTAGAGAGGTCGAGTTTGATGAGAATACCTGGAGTCTTGGTTGTTTTCAACGAGTGGATGACCTTGTGAGCTAGGATAATGTTGTCCATGATTTTCTTTCCTTCCATGTAGCTCACTTCTCTTTGGAGATAATGAAAGGAAGAATCGGCTTGAGACGCATGGCTATGAACTCAGTGATAATTTTGTTGATGAAATTACAGAGAGCTATCAGTCTATATTATTTGGGATGCATGACCCTTTCCTCATTCGGGATGAGTGTGAGGAAGGTGGAATTGAAGGTTGATAGGACTTGTCTCAAGGTTCTAGATTCCTCCACCACCTACCAGACTTCTTCTCTTATCATTGGCCAACAGTAGTGGAAGAATTCTGATGTGAAGCCATTTGGACCGGTGGCTTTACCTAGGGGAATTTCCTTGACTACTTGGTCCACCTTCGCTTGAGTGATGGGTCTCGTCAAGGATTCATTCTATTCCTAAGTGATTAGGGATGGTATGTTCTTGGTGATTTTGCGGATCGTTGGCATTCTGTCATCGTTGGGCTCTATTAGGAGGTCTTTGTAGTAGTTGATCAGTTCTTCTGCTATTCTGTTATGGTCCCTAATGGGATTACCCTGAGCATCCTCTAGCTGGGTTATTATGTTGATGTATCTTCGGTGCACCATGGATCGGTGAAAGAATTCAGTGTTCTTTTTGCCTTCTTTGAGCCATTGTACCCTGGATTTATGTCTTTAGAGTATTTCCTCATGTTCCTTTCTCTCTTCCAATTCCTCCTTGAGCTCCTCCTATTCCTTCATTAAGGTTGTCGTTTTGTCCCCCATTATGAAGGTCTTTTGCAAGGTTTCCAGGCGCTACTCGATTTCTTGCATTCTTTGCAGGATGTTCCCAAAAATAGATGTATTCCAACACTTTAGTTGTGACTTAAATTTTTTGAGCCACTGTTGGAATTTGTACATGCATGTACCATGTTCTATTTTTGCTTGCTTCCACCAATAATTTGAGAGTTGATAGAAGTCTAGGTGGGAGAGCCATAATTTATCAAATCTGAAGGGCTTGAGTTTGGGCGTCGCCCTGGCATCAAGACAGAGAGAAATGGGCCAGTGGTCTGAGCCTGTTTTCGAAAGGATGTTGGCCTCAATGGCAGGATCTTCCAACAACAGCGCTTCTGAAATGAGGAAACGATCTAGCCAGAAATCTACATGTTGATGTCCAGATCTACGATTGGACCAAGTGAAAATGTCATTCCTAGTTTATATATCTACTAGATCGAGTTGGTCTATGAGGGCTCGAAACTTATCGTTGTCTTGATCAAGCCTCTTGGTGCCTCCTATCTTTTCCTCCAACGTGAGGATGATGTTGAAATTTCCTCCTACAACCAATTGGGCGAGCTCAGTAGTGATTTGACAGTGGTTATTCACTTCAAGAAAACCTCTTTGTCCTAGGTGCTCTGAGGCCCATAAGCATTTGTGATCTCGCCTTCTTTGGTAGATCCTATGACTTTGAAGTGAGCCGTAATCATAATCACTGTGGAAAAGGGTCTATCTATGATGATTGTTGTTGGATTCCATAAGATCGCCAGACCGCCTACTATTCTATTGGATTCAATGTGAAGGGAGTCATAGCCTCTCCATCAACGTCGAAAGATATTTGTTGCTTCTTCACCGACACATTTTGTCTCCTACAAAAGGAGAATGTCTGAATTCTCAATATGTATATAGTCTCGAAGAGTCCTTTGCTTAGATCTTCCATTGAGCCCTCTAAGATTCCATGTTATGATCTTCATCATGATGAGTTGGGAGGTGGATGGAGGTATCCCTTCGTGAGCCTTTTAAATTAGCCCAATTTGAGCATAAAGTTACCTACTTCCTTGATGAGTTGTTGGGTTGATTTGCATCCTCATATTTTACTTTCCTAGAAGGTTCGTTTTGGCTCAGTGGCTAGGTCTAAGGATATCCCTAGTCGCAAGGTGGAGCCTGCGGTGGAGTCAATGAATACTTTGTGAACCTTTCTTAGTTGTTCCACCGGGATGGTGTGCATATCCTTTCGGTTGAAGGCTTCCTCCAGTTTTTCGAGATCTATGTCCACCAGATATTGCTCATCCAGTTGCATGAGAGTGTCCCAACTTTCTTCCGGCTTATCCTCTTGGTGGTCATCTTTACCTTTTCTGGTTTGGTGCATGGCTTTGCCTTTTTATTTCTTCGGGCTGTCTTTTTTGTGCGAGTCTCCTATCTCCTCTTCCCCAGGAAGTTTATTAAGAATGTCATAAGAGTTCTTAGTGGGTATTTTCGGAGTTTTGTCTTAATTCATCTTTCTGGGCGGGTGTCGTTTCCTCCCTGTGACTGTGGTGAAGTCATCCGTTTTCTTCCCCTCTCTAGCTTTGGGGATCTGTGCATTCAAGGGACAGTCCTGAAAGAGGTGTCCATGCTCGTGACACTTCCTGCAGCGGAAGGGAATATGCTCATAGTCCATTATTGGATTCCAATCTTTATCCTGATATTCTAGGGTTACTAAGCCCAGTAAAGCTTTTGAAATGTCCATGTAGACACATATCCGAGCATGGGAGGTGTATTTCCTTTGCTTTGTGGCTTCTAAGGATTTAACATATCGTCCCACAATATTTATTATACCGATTAGGATTTCCTCCAGCCAAAATTTATGTGGCAGGGAGTATAGCCTAATCCAAACTAGAGCCATTGTGAAATCTTCTTTCTTTGGGCTGAAGCAGTTCGTCCAGAATCGAAGAAATAGCCCTGTTGAGTAGTAAAAGTATGGCCCATTATAAAAAATTATGTCCTTGTATTCCAGATTGTAAAGGATGATCGTGAAAAACCCCTTGGAGCTGATTTGAACTTCGTAATCTCCCTTGGGGTTCCACCAGTCCTTGATCCATCTCAAGAGATCTCGTTTTGAAGGCTAGAGACCCAGGAACTTGCCTATGAGGGCATGATCCCGCATGAACTGAGTGTGTTCCCCAACCCCGATTGAGCTTATGAGATATATTGGAGTCTTATCAAATTGGGGGATGCATTTTCCTGGTTCCCAATCGAGATGCCTTTATATGAGACATGCTTGACTCCACATCCATTGCTTTGTTGAATCCCTAATCTTTGGCCAGGATTTGTTCTCTTAGGTGCGGAGGTGGCTCAAAAGAGGGACTCTTGGCATGTAGTCCAACTCTGTCATTTGTTGCCACATTTTTGTATGAGGGGAGTCCCCCCCCCCTCTGGGTTCATCCCGTACTGTCAGTTGCAGCGTATTAGTTCAGCCTGGCGCGTCTCGTGTAACTGTTTCGACTGCAGAAGGAACAGATCATATAGAGTCCCACTAAAGTTTCGCTAAGATTTTAGAAGAGCGCTATCACTCATTTGAGTCTAAGTCGATGATTTTTATATGATTATTAAACTATATTTAAAAATATATATATTTAAAATTATTTTTTTTTTTTTTTTTTCATAATATATATTTAATTTTTACATTTTAACTTTATCATATACAACAACGTCTCTTATTTTCCCATCACCAAAGTGAAAAATTCAATTAAAGGAAGATCGACAAAATTCGAAAAAAAAAAAAAATACATTTCATGGTTAGAGAGTAGATCACAGATGTGGAAGCGTAATAAACCCATTTTTTATATTTATGTTATATTCCACTCTTAAAATTGATGTATTATATCATTAATCCTAAAAAATTCAATTAAAGGAAGATCAACAAAATTCAAAAAAAAATTACATTTGATGGTTAGAGAGTAGATCACAGATGTGGAAGCTGCAAATTATTAGGTCTTAAGAGCTGCAAAGCTTGACCAACCTAATATCAACAACAATCTTCAATATCAAAGTAGAATTGGTTTGGTTTGTTGGAGATTGTTGAGATATTCTCTCAACAACAATCTTCAATATCAGAAATCGTTGGATCTCATAAGCACTATATAAGTGTGATGTATATTGGCTTGGAATGAATAGTAATACGAACATAATTTTGTGTGCAATATGTTTTTTATCTTGGTATAAAAACTTGTTGATGTTGGTGTGTATGTTTGAGGTGTATTGATTCTTCTTTGTGTAAGAGAGACACTGAAAGAAAAGGCACAATGCATATAGTAGTAGATCAATTTTCATGAAGGCCAATCCCATACTCGAGCTCAACAAATCATATCACCTGTGAAGAGCGCACAGTGACAGTCATCGTCAGGTTCAGGAGATTCGTTGTCGAAGAGGAAGTCGTTATTTGAAGTGGGAGAACCTCTGCAGTGGCCTCGTGATCCAACAGATAAATCTAGGTTGAAGCTACTCGGTTGAATCCGCTACATGGTAACAATTTCTTTTCTTTTGGAATAGTATTATTTGAATATGGAATATCTACCCGTTGAGAAATTTAATGGTCTCAACTTCCATACATGGAAGGTAAAGATTCAAATGCAATTAATGCATACAAATGTATGGAGTGTAGATAAGGGAACATAACCGATAAATACTAAGCTATCAAATGAATGGGAAAAACAAAAGGAGAACACTAAGTCAATTATTGAATCGTTTCTTTCAGATGCTCAATTACATCTTATAGACTTAGAAAAATTGTCTAAAGAAATATGGGAGGAATTGATTAAGTTATTTGGAGGGAAAGCAATTAATGCAAACTTTTCCTTAAAATTACAGTTGTACAAATTCAAAATCCATGATGAGACATCTTTTCCCACTCATATAAATGACCTAAAGTCCCTTATTAATCAATTTGCAAAAGTTGGCACTAATATAGAGGATGAATATGCTAAGGAAATTTTGTTAAAGAGTCTAACTTCAAAGTATGACAATATCATTTTTACCTTAAGTCGACTTCATTCTGGTACACTCGAAGACAAAGTATGACAATATCATTTTTACCTTAATTCAACTTCACTCTCGTACACTCGATGAAAAGATAGCAACGCTCATAGCAGAAGACAACATAATGAATGCAGGAAATACACGAGTTAGTTCACAAAATGGAATTTCATTATATTCCAAGGGCATGACTAATAAAAATAGGAAGTCCGTTGAATTCTTTTATTGCAGGAGATACAGCCATAAAGCCTTGAACTGCAAAACTCAAGCCGAAGTGGAAAAATAAAAGAATCAGTCAATTTAGCCACTACTGAAGACTTGTCGGATGTCATATTTGAAGAATCATCAGAAAGTGATAATGAATTTTCTTCTGAACCTCCTCTTAAACTATTCTCAAAAATTTATTAGTATGTATATGTATTTTTTTGTGTAAAGTAAAAGTGTAGAACCAATTATTAAAAAATGTAATATTGTTCACAATGGTGGTTCTTGGTCTGAAACCCCTGAACGTGTCACTTATGCAATTATGTCTATATTTTGTTACAGCTTGTGGTTCTTGGCGCTCGAAAACCCAAGAACAACAACTATTGGTTGTAGTATGAGATCCTTGAGTGTTAAATAGATCACTTTGTAAGACCGACTACCGGAGACATTCGATACCCAGACAGATTTCCTAGACAACTCGTGAACATAGTGAACTATGTCTTCATCAGATGAGATTTGTTCCATAGGATGGTCCAGTATCGAGACTGCTTCACTGGTGTGGTGTTCAAAAAAGACATGTTAAGAAGCGTCAGTCTTATAAATATGCTAATGATGGTTGGAGATAGGTGTATCTCAAATATGTGAGTTTGTAAGCTCGAAGATGTTGAGAAGAAAGAGCATGCAAACATGTCTATGTGATTATTGTTTGTAATATTAGTTTTGTGATAGACATGAGATTATTGTTTGTAATATTAGTTTTGTGAATATGTAAGCGCTAAGGGAATGTTAGAATTAACACTTACAATAGTATAATTGGTTTGGTTTGTTAGAGGTTGTTGAGATATTCTCTAAACAACAATCCTCACTATTAGAAATCTTTGGATCTCATAAGCACTATATAAGTGTGATGTATATTAGCTTTGAATGAATAGTAATAGAAACATAGTTTTGTGTGAAAATTGTTTTTTTATCTATCTAGAAATGTAAACCTGGATAAAATTGATGTTGGATAAAATGATTATTTTTTGTTGTGCATAAATGAATTCAAACATGTTGAAAAAATCTCAATACATACAAATTTAACTACTCAAATATGCATATCCAATCATTCTTCACCAAATCTTTAACAATATATATATATATATAACTAAAAACCCAAAAGATAAAAATATAAAGTTTAGCATTTAGTCAAAACTTTCAACTTACCACCTCAAAGAAGCTCCAAGAATTAAATCAATATTGAAATATATATCCCTCTTTGGTGGAAATCTCGAAAACTCCCCAAACACATCTTCATACTTTTTCAAGACTCAATAATATTCAAGACTTGGCTTCTTATCCTTCATTGGCTCTTCCATGTGGGTTGCATATATTTGGCACCCTTTTCTAAAACTTTTTTTCAGCTACAATGATGAAATCTCTCAGATAAATGTAGGCCTTGGAATACCTTGCACTGTCCTTGAATTACCTTCCTCAAGACATGTGAAAGCCTTGTTATAACAATCTAAGACAACACAATGCTTTTGTAGCCAATCCATATCAATCAAACAACAATCTAAAACCCAAGTGGTATGTTGTTCAAATTTGTGTTAGTGTTGATTCCATTCCTATTTACAGGGCAATCTTTAACAAGCTTGTTTATTCTTCACTTAATTCTTCACTGAATTAACCAAGATTTTTCATATTTATATTTCTTCAATTTAAATATTCAACTAGATTTGAATCTATATAACTATGATTAGCTCCAGAACCAATCAAAATAATTATGAGATGATTATCAATCTATTAAATGTATTTATCATGGAATTGTTGTTTAACTTTAAAATAGAATTTTTTGAATCATCTCATTTAAAGAGAAGAATAATTTATTTTAATGTTTTTATCTTTATCATGAAATTGAATTTTAACTTTAAATTATAATAAACAACACCACAATTATTAATAATTTTATTTTTATCTACAATAATATTATATTGAACCAATAACTAAAATATATTATAATGTATACATCTTATAATCATTAATCATTAATAATAAAGAAGAAAGCTATAAGTAAGACAAAAGAAAAATATATATTATAATGTATACATCTTATAATCATTAATCATTAATAATAAAGAAGAAAGCTATAAGTAAGACAAAAGAAAAATACCTTCGAGTTGCATGTGACGCACTTAGATCAATAATCCACTCTGAGAATGAAGAAAGCATGACTAAGTATTAAAAAATAGTAAAGAGTGAAATCCTAATTTTTATCAAATTTTGAAGTTGGTCTTGTTTATATTTGATTTTTATATTTTTAAAGATATATGTTAATTTTTGGTTTTTAATCCTTTTATTAATATATATATATAACATTAATTGATATTTTATTTTTATTTTTTTATATTTATATTTTTTAATAAAAACATTTATATTTTTATTATATTCTATTTTTTAAATTGATATTTATATATCTATAAGATATTAATGTTGTAGGCTACAGATTTTAAGAAATGAAGATTTTTTTCAAAAATATTTACTGGAAATCAGAAATTGTTAGATTCATAAATGTAAGTGATTATTTATGTAAATTCCAAATATCTTGAGAATTTTTCAACATGCCATGAAAATTTTTCAGTATGTTGAATTCATTTCAAATTTATATAACAAAAATAAAAACCATTTTATAGAACAGCTAACCAATACCAATATTAATTAGTACATGCTTAAAAATATATAATAACAATACTTATCCTATCAAACATGTACTAATGACACAACTTCCATATAGTAAATTGTCCTATCAAAACAATAATAAAATATTAATATTTTACTATTTTATTTTTTTAATTTATATACAACCAAAATCAAATCAGAATTAAAATTAATAAATATATAATCAACCTAAATCCAAAAAATAAAATAATTAAATAATTCCCAATAAAAAAATCCATCTTTGAAATTTGTCTTCCAATTTAAAATAAATACACTTCAAATTAAAAAAAAAATACATTACATTCAAATAATTGGAAAATGGAAGTCGACTTCAAACTTTCCGACTTTGCTTTGATGTGCCCCTTTCTTTCACTTCAGCTTACCACGTGAAAATTTGTCTTTAGCGACCACGAATTTCCTCGTTTATTTAATTTCAACGTCACGTCTGGTTTCACTGAGCAAAACTTGGCCAAACGGATACTTAAGAATAAGATTGGTAGCATATTACCAAACCCAATCAATAAAATTCGTTATCGTATATCTAATCAATAAAGTAGAGTTCAGAGAGGATCCACCCAAATCTCCGATGAATATTGGTCAATTTTCATCTCCGTCTCAGCGATTCCTGTGTTTTGTTCTAAATCATGGCAGTTTAGGAGGCGGTGCCACTCAGCCTGGGTGAATTTGCTGAGTTAATGGGGACTCTGGTGGGAGTGATCGTATTCATTACTCTATCGGAGTGGACACTTTCAAAGCATTAAAGAAAGGAGCATATTGGATTCCTGGTAATGCTCTTGTCCTCACAGCGCTTAGCATTCAAGTTTTGAATTTGCTCAATGGCCAGAGTATTTTACTCAAACAAATTTTGGATAATCCACAGCCGCTGAACGGTGAGGATGTTAAAAATAACTTGTTCATGATACATAGTAGCAGAGTAATGTTGTGTGTTAGTAGCATATCTGCTGCCTGGAATGGTTCGTCCTGGATCGAGGTTACCATATTAGATCTCATTTTCAAAATATTTGTCACAATACCAACCTTCCTAACCTCTTAACAAAAGTATGGTTATCTTGGAAAGCTTTTCTTAATATTTTTCAAGCACAGAAATAAAATTCTAAAGAATGACAAGTAATCACTTACCCTTTTAAATATGGATAGACCAATTCAATCTTAGTGGATATTAATCATCATCATCATCATCATCAATATTTATTAATGTTGATTAACTCATGATTAATAAATTTTTTTAAATCATATAGCCATTAAAATTATTATAGGTTCATTAATTTTATTATAACATTTATCCTTACTTTCATATATGAAACTATACAATGAGTTTTTTTTATTGCAATTTAACTTGTTACATAAAAAAACATTATTTAGTAATTATATTTATTTATAAAAATAAAATTACTGCTTCAATAATTTAAAAAATAAACTATTAGGAAAAATAATTTTATTTATATTTTATATTTTTAAAATTAATTTTATTTATTTATTATTTAATTTAAAATTAATAATAATTAATTTAAAATTGTAAAAACATAACATTATATTTTTATGATAAACATTAAATTTTAATATTAATATAAATTACTTTAATAGCGATCCTTTTTTAATAATATTATAATATTTTGATCACACAATATCAACCATGTTAACACACTTAATGTCATTTGGATTTATGCAGGTGATTCAAAGGTCGCGATCACATTTAGAAGTTTCAATCGACAAGTAGATTTTCTATCACAAAAAAACTATTGTTTTAGACGAAGGGCTCATGGTTTGTACAGAACATCATGGCCGGGTGTCTTTACCTAAGTTTCAAAGACATATATTAATTATGATTTTTGGGCTCATGGTTTGTACAGAACATCAAGGCCGGGTGTCTTTGCCTAAGTTTCAAAGACATATATTAATTATGATTTTTCTTGGTTAGAGTAATGAGGTCATGTTAGTCTTATATACTAATTTTTTTGGGGGGTGATTTGTGAGATTATTTTGAAATGTATTTATGTATGTTAGTTTATAGGATGGTCTTGTTTGGGTTAGTTTTTTTTGGGATATTTTTGAAAGTTCAATGAAAGGTTTTAATATTCAAGTTTTGGTTTAAATTGTGTATTTAGATTTTAAATGAAATAATGAATATATGGATTTTTTTTTATTGAAAATGGTGTTATTTTTATCTCTTGCACAATTGGAATAGAAAATGAAACAAAATATTTATGTGAATTAATGGAATTAAAGATGGTGTTAATGTTATCAATAAAAAAACAAAGTTTCTCGCCTATAAATTTTTGGAGATTCTCTTCTGGTCATTTAATGGATTAAAGAAGACCTTTATTTCGTGACATTTTAAACATCAAATCAACTTTCTCTCATATTACATTTGCACATGTTTGCATGGATAGGAAAAAGGAAGAATGTATTAAATCCAAATAAAGAATTATTTTGGAAAGAGGAATGAAGATTATTAAAAGTTTCCATAAATTTTTGGGGATTCTCTTTTGGTGATTTAATGGATGAAAGGATACCGTGTTAAAACACTAATCATAAGTTAGTTGGATAGTTAAGTTAACCTAACTGTTATTCAGTTACATGACAGTTATGGTCTTTTGTATTATATATGTACATCTATGTACATGATGATTTACAGAAGCGTTGATGAATAGAGTATGCCTTTTATGCCTTTGTTTATTTATCTCTGTTCATCATGATTTATTGATTGCTTCAATTATTTACATTATGTTTCTTCTATTTTCTTCAATTTGAATCTAACAGTGGTATCAGAGCATGTGGATGATCTTAGAGGCTTGCCTGAGTTACAATTTTTTTAATCTGCCTAAGTTTCAATTCATCATTATCTAACTTTACTCCTATATATAATATATTTTTTTTTTAGTTTGAGAAAACCCTCTCCAACTGGAGATTTTGAATACCATATCCTGTTGCTGCAAGCTGCAAAGGAAAGCATGGACTGTTGCGAATCTTCATAAGTTTCTATTAACAACTTTAATTTCTGTAAATCAGAAGGGCGTATTTGAAAACAGACGATGTTTTAAAGCGTGAAAGACTCATCGGGTGAAAGAGCCGGTGTTTTAAAGCGTTGAGTAAAATGTGCAGAGAGAGAGCCGGTGTTATGGAGCTGGCCACCGGAGATTTGATTCACCAAGAAGCCAGACACGGGTGAGCATGCAATATAGGGAGTACTCATGCGTTGGAGAAGGTCAGCAGCGAACCAAGATAAGGAGAAGATCGTTGAAGGGTTGAAAAATTGAAAGGCGCGAATATGACCGAGACAACGCCCATGTTTAAGAACCAATCGCTTTCTGGTGTACCGCATTAGGCCGTCCCCTCGGATCTAGAACAACATCTCTGGAGGTATGGGATGGATCTGTCAAACACTTCCCATTCGAGAGTTTGTTGGTCGAGCAAAAGCATATGTTTAAGAACTAGTCGCTCTCTCGTGTATGTCAAAAGTAGAAATGTTTTGATAGATTTGGAAGCTAAAAGATCAGATGATAATGCATTAGTCAAACTTTGTGACTTCGATAGGGAAGTTCCTCTTCATTCCTATGGACAAACATGTTGTCTTGCTCATCATGGTGTCTCTCCAGCTAATATTTGTGTTGGAACTCCTCGGTGGATGGCATCGGAGATGATGCGAGCGTGCATAGACCAGATAGATATGGGTTGGTCGAATGACTATTGAACTTGCAGTAGTGAACAAGGAAGCAACTGTGCGTAGGAGTTTTTGGTAAAGGGTCAAGCTTGCATGGAATATGCGTAGAGAGCGGAGATAACCAGATTTCGAGATGTGCAATCTCTACTTGGTAATACCTTGACTTGGAAATTAATGAGGTGATCTTCATTTTTATGATTTTATAAATTTCCCTTTAAAACTCCTCTCAAAATTATAAAAGGTTATATGACGTCATTTCCAAAGCATCATATGGAGAAATAGTTGAGAGGCATATAAATTTATGGTTCCACTAATTTAGCCATCCTTGGTTATAGAACTTTACATTTCCTAAAGAACATTAAAGTATGGAGGGTTAATTTTATGAAATATTTTTTAAGATTTTGGGAGTAATAAGTGTATGAAAGATTTTCAACAAGTTTTTTATTTGGGAGTGATGAGTGATTTCATGAAGTTATAAAAAAAAAATTATTTCAAGGGAAACTTAAAGAGTTATAAGGTGTATTCTTTTTGCAATAGAAGTTGAGTTATAAGAATGTTTGCAAATACAAAATTGTTTGTAATTGGAGTTATAAGGGTTTGTTATTTATTTGAAGACTTGTTGTAAAGGTGTTATAAGGAGTCCTCTTTGACCCACCCGAAATTGAATAAGGGGTTGAATAAGGGGGTCTCTCTCAGGATCTTTGTGTGCGTCTAAGTTATTGGTTATCCTATAGTTTTTGGCAGCATTCAATGAACAATTGCTCTTGGCATGAACAACAGGATACAAATCTAAATTTTGTTTTTGGCACATTTATGCATCGAACGATTGCACAGCACGATACAAAATTGAATTTTGTGGCATCAACATACAATCATCTCTCTTCCATATTATGCATAATGGAAAGAATTGAAGAACTATTTACAATATTGTGCACATTAATTAACTCAACTACAGAATCTACAATTGCAATAAACAAGTGCACCCTGAACAAAGTGATTACTTGTTTACAAGTAACGCACAAGAATATGCACCCTCAACAAAGTGATTACTTGTTTACAAGTAACGCACAAGAAGATTGATATGTTCAAACATCAAAACAAGTTGTTGTCTGATGAGTTAAGTTTGCTTCGACACCAACAATGTGATTTTAATGATATCAAGGATGAGAATGAAGACGCTCAGTTGACTAGTTATGAAAAACATGAAGATCAGTTAGATGAAGTCCCTATGTCAGAAAAAGTTGCAGATAAATTTATTGTTCGACCATGGGAAGAATTACGATTTAAACGAAATCGATATGGACTAGGATATGAAAATGATGCTAACAATTTTTTTCATATTCCTAATTATAGCGAACCTGTTTGCTTTGTGAGTGGAGTTTTTTTGAATGATGATAAGACGACAGAGCTTGCGGATATTGGTAAGGAACAGGTACAGGATATTGTTGATGATGATTTTGTTACAGATCATGATAATCGATCGGATGAAGAACCCATACAGTGCAAACATTGTCACCGGTTTGGCCATGATAAGTCAAACTATTTTAATCTTCACCCATGCAAATTTTGTGGGAAGACAAATGATCCCTCAGTAAGGTGACAAAAGCGCAAGTGGAAAAAACTTCATTTTGAATGGTTAGGGAATTGGAGTTGGCGTTTGGAAGCCAATTTATTGGAACAGTCTTATCGTCAGATTTATACACAAGTACAGTCGTACTTGATTGGATATATTTCTACAGTTTATGGACATGAATGTTTTTCAAGATTTGATGATTTAGGGTATGATCAGGGCCCAGTTGATGTAGTCTTCTGAGTTGAAGATCGAGTCTTCAGACTTCGTTGGAAGACAATTTGATGTGCTGGATCTCTTCTTGGCCATACTTGTGAATGACGGTCAAGAGAATTGGAACCACTTGTCCCTGACAGGGGGGAAATCTAGTTGAGTCAGGTTCCAAGTTTGATTTAGAGCCTGTGAACGAATGATATTGTTTTTTATATGGTTTGTGGTCATCTTAAAACCACCAATTGAGCAGAAGACATGAAATTCTGCTTGTTATATTTTCATATTTTTGAGCCTTGAGCTCTTGTTAGTTTATGGTCAACTTAAAACCATTCCATTTAGTAGAAGACATCAGCTTATGCTAGACATTCGGTTTGTGGTCATACTGAAACCACCAGATTTGTTTGTGGTTTTCCTGAAACCACTAGATGAGTTTGTGGTCAACCTTAAACCACCAATTTAGTAGAAGACATCAACTTCTGCTATTTTCTTTTCAGAGTTCAGAGAGCATCTTCAACCAGCCTTCTGAATATTCGCTTGACACAAGTGATTTTCAAGTAGTGGCATTTTTTCAGGCAATAACGAACTTATGATTAAGGGGGGATGTTAAAACACTAATCATAAGTTAGTTGGATAGTTAAGTTAACCTAACTGTTATTCAGTTACATGACAGTTATGGTATTTTGTATTATATATGTACATCTATGTACATGATGATTACAGAAGCGTTGATGAATAGAGTATGCCTTTTTTGCCTTTGTTTATTTATCTCTGTTCATCATGATTTATTGATTGCTTCAATTATTTACATTATGTTTCTGCTATTTTCTTCAATTTGAATCTAACAGACCGTTATTTCGTGACATTCTAAACATCAAATCAACTTTATCTCATATTACATTTGCACATGTTTGCATGGATAGGAAAAGTGAAGAATGTATTATCCAAATAAAGAATTGCTTTGGACAGAGGAATGTGGAAGATTATCAAAAGTTTCCAAGCTCGCAACTCAACTCAACCTATCTTCATTATTATTGATTTTGATCATTTATCATACTCATAAATAATTGAACCCATGTCTTCTTACAAGAGGATTGATTGGATCTCTTTCATTTACTTATACTAAAAAGTTGCAAAATTTGTATAGGATGGTTTCTTATCGAAACATAATATTTTTGTTGAGAAGGGGAAGAGCAATATATATACAATGACATACTCAAAAATGTATAAACAAAAGATTATTTTCAACTCTTAAAATTACTTTTTGGAATGCTTTACATTATCTATTTTTAAAATTTTGTTTCTCTAAATAAAATTTATTTAGAGAACTTGTTTTCTTTGCTTAAATAAACTTATATTATATGATTTGATAAAATAGGTTTTTCTTTATAAGTACCTTCAAATATGGATCATCTCATTTAACTATAAAGAGTTTTTTCTTTAAAAAAATATTTAATTTCAATTTTAATATTTTTTATTAAAATAACCTATAAATTTTTAAATGAAAATTTTATGTTAAAATAATTTATTTTAATAATTGACATTTAAGTTTAACATATAATAAACAAAATCATCATTAAAAACTTTATTTTCATCATCTATAATATTATGTTGAACTAATAGTTATAAATATGCATCTTATAATCAATTATTATCATTAATAGTGATAAAGGAAAGCTATTATTAAAAGAGAAAAATCAAAGTGTGTTTTAGTGCCATGTGATACACGTAGATAAAAAAAAATCATTTAATGAAGAAAGCATGATGAAGGATGAAAAAAATAGAAATAGCAAAATCACTATTTTTAGATCAGCAATCCATTTAATGAAGAAAGCATGATAAAGAATGAAAAAAATAGAAATAGCAAAATCACTATCTTTAAATCAACACTCCACTTAATGAATAAAGCATGATAAAAGGATAAAAAAATAAAAATAACAAAATTATTATCTTTATCAAACTTATAAAGCATGATAAAAGGATAAAAGGATAAAAAAATAGAAATAACAAAATTATTATCTTTATCAAACTTTGAAGTCATTCTTGATTATGTTTGATTTTTGTATTTTTAAACATATTTTAGTTTTATTTATTTTATTTTTTATATTTTTATTAAAATAAATTTAATAAATATCTAAACTTCTTAAAATTAGAATTATGATTATTTGATTTTTTTTTAATTAGAATTATGATTATTTGATTTTTTTAATATGTGTTTAATTTTTTTATTATAACTTCTTCATATATAATTTTTAGTATTTTTCAATTAGTAAAGCGAAAAATTTGATTAAAATAATATCAAAATAATTTATATTACAAATATATTTGATGGATAGAAGTAGAGACATATACTTTTTATACATTACAAAGATGTCGGAGAATAATAAATTCATGAGGTTTTTCACTGAACTTGTGACATAGTTTGTGTGTTTGTGGGATATTAAAGAATACTTTTAAATTCATTAGATATTTGATAAATACCTCCCAAAATCCTTTTGTTGAACCCCCTTCTAATCAGCATTTCCAATAAAATATATATATATTGTTATTAGATACTTACCACTTTTTATACCCCAATTCCCTCCATTCCCCCAATACCTACAATATAGAACTTCTAATTCTACTTACAATAGTTAGATTAATGGAGAGTTAGATTAACTGTGTAGTTGCAGTTTAGCTCCAACCGCTTCCAACCGTCGTAAACTGGTTCAAACCAACTATCCATTATGTGTGTGTGTGTGTGTGTGTGTGTGTGTGTCTTCTCATTGATGAATCTGGAATAAACTCAGCTTTGCTTCCCTCATCTTGGTAATGCGATGAGTTGGTTTTCTTAGTTGGTATCACAGCCTGAGGGAGGAGAGAGGTGGACTATCTGAGAGGCAAATTGTGGAGGAGATCGTTGTTGTTGAGTCTGCTTCCTAGAGAAAGAAAGATCGTGGAGAGTTTGTTTCCTGGAAAAAGATCATTGATGCTCAAGGTGCGAGAGGACATCCGTGACTGTGCATGGAGCACTTGGAGTTATGAGCGTACGTGGAGAGGACGTGGAGCACCTGGAGGTCGGAGCGTCCCCGCTAGTATCCTTGAATTTGGAGCTGCCTATTGAGAGTGAAGGGCGATTTCCAAAAGAATTTGTGCACACCCTCTTTGTATCCCTCCTCGTTGAGTGGATCATTTGCTGGTGAGGCAGATAGTGGAATTGAGCGTGGAGTTGAAAGAGGAAGAGAGGTTTCATGACCTGCCTCCTCTGCCTGCGTGGTTTGGAGGTTACGAAGAGGAAGTCTCGCTCAGTAATCTACCTGAGAGTAATCGTTGTGTGAGACTAATCTTTGATATTGTTGATTGGATCTGAAACAAGAGTACTACACTTGTACTCATTTAGAGTCTGGTTGTATGTACTCATAATTCTGAAGGTCGTGTCTGCAAATTCTGAGCCTATATTAAAGGGAATTTTCGGTGCATAGCTGGTATTGCTTCTGATATAGCGAGATCATTGTCTAGTTGATAAAGGAGCGATAAGAAATAAAATAAAGAGGAGATCGCTTTCTGACCTATAAGTTTCTGAGATCTGACTGCAAGTTTGTTGCGTGAACAAGTTTATGAAGATGGTGAATCCCCTGGTATAAACCTACCTCAACGAAACCAACAAATTGGATGGATCGAATTTCATCAATTCGAAATTCAATATGCAAACCTTGATGGAAGGTTATGGCATATGGATGATTGTGAAAGGAGATGAAGCGCGACCCGATGCGACTGCAGGCGTGACAATAACAACTATCCTAGACTGGGATAAGAGAGAGAACAAAGACAAGGTATTGTTGAGAATGTTTGTTAAAGATAACATAATTCCTCATATTAGAGATGCTAAGACTTCTAGTGAAACGTGGAAATCACTTAAAGATATGTATCAAACTAATAATACGAATCACATTCTTTTCCTAAAGAGTAAATTACTAAGTATTAAGATGGATACAAACAAGTCTGTGATTACTTTTCTTGGGTGAATTAAAGAAATGAAATATAAATTGGGAGATATAGGAGAAACAGTGTCAAACATTGACCTTGTCACAATTTCCCTAAATGGAATGCTAGAGGACTATCAAATGTTTATAACATGCCTTGCAACGAGGGAGAAATCTCCTACTTTTGAGGAATTGACAAGTATATTGTTGCAAGACGAAGAAAGGCGTGTGAATTTGAAGCCTCACAATTCAAACTTAGCACTATGGACAAAGAATAAATTCCCTAAAGGAAAACCATGAGAAGGAGGCAGAGGAGGAAGTTCATTTCAGAAGAAGTCATTTTCAAATCCAAATCAAGGTATGTTATCGAATAGAAATGAACCTAAGTGATTTTATTTTGGTAGGACTGGGCATATTTCCAGAGAATGTTATAAGAAGAAAAATGATGATGAGGCTAGGCATAAAAATAGAAAACATTCAGGAAACTTTGCAGAAGAAAACCTGAATATTGAACCAAAAGATCTCAAATTGTTTGTGTCAAATGTTGCGTTGTCTGCTGAAACGGATGATGTTGATGCTTGGTTTGTTGATTCTGGCGCTTCAATTCACATGATATGTAATAAGAATCGGTATACAAACTTTAAATAAACACATAATGGTGCCCATGTTTAGCTTGGAGATGATCGCTCTTATCAAATCAAGGGATATGGAGATATTCCAGTAACACTTTTGAATGGTACTGTGAGACACATTCGCAATGTTGTGTATGCCCTTGAAATAAATAAAAACTTGATTTTGTGTCCACCATTACAGATCAGGATTTGAAGGTTGAATTCTTTAAGACACATTGTATAGTGAAGGACTTGCAGGATCATTACAGAACTGTTGCTTCAGGAGTAAGAGTTGGAGGCCTATACAAACTTGATGTCACTAGCAAGGATCATCAATTATACTGATTCATTCAATGTTGAGCTGGCAGGTTACTCAGATTCAGATTGGGCTGGCAATCCGGTGGATCAGAGTTCTACTACAGGTTATGCTTTTGGCATTGGATCCAGGATTGTTTCATGGAGTAGTAAGAAGCAACCTATTGTATCTTTGTCGTCCACTGAAGCAAAATATAAAGTGTTGTGTGCAACAAATTGTGAAGTTGTTTGGTTGAGAAGACTACTTTAAGATGTTGGGGAAGAACAAAAGAAATCTATGATAATCAAATGTGATAACCAGAGCTCAATCAATTTGGAAAACAATCTAGTTTATCATTCAAGGACAAAACATGTTAATACTCAGTTCCATTTTGTTCGAGAAAATATGCAGTCTAATGACATTTCTTTAATGTATTGTAATACTAGTGAAAATGTTGTTGATATTTTCACTAAGCCTCTTGGGAAGATCAAATTTGAACTGTTTAGAGATATGGCAGGCGTGGATGTAAATCCTTTCTCCATTAAAGGAGAGAGTTAGATTAACTGTGTAGTTACGGTTTAGCTCCAACCGCTTCCAACCATCTTAAACTGGTTCAAACCAACTATCCATTATATATATATATATATGTGTGTGTGTGTGTGTGTGTGTGTGTGTGTGTGTGTGTGTGTGTGTATACATATATATATGTATATATATACATATGGGTGAAATCATGAAGGTGGGTTACACTTTTGCTTGTTTTATGACAAAAAAAACTGTATTTTCACAATTTATTCAACTTCCGACATATAAAAGTATTTTTTTTATTTAGAATT
>JZKD02S1676180.1:145076-164298 GCA_000966675.3 Picea glauca
CTTTCTAACTCAAGCATTATCACCATGATAATAGCCTTTGTGACATTCATATATAATTTCTTGTTGTATTGTGTTCCATGTTCCTTTTTAAAAGAAAGGATTTCAAAATAGTTTAAATAACTAAGCTCAAAATAACTTCTGATGTTGTCTTCGAAAATATAAAGAGGGCTTATTGCAAAGATCTATCTCAAAATAACTTGTGATGTTGTCTTCGAATATATAAAGGGTTTATTACAAAGATCTTGATAATGTACATGATTTGTATTCTATATAAGTTAATAGGTTGGATTTTTATTTTTATTTTTTTTTATAAGTTATTTTCAATATTATTTAAGTTAATAGGTTGGATTTTTTTTTAATTGTTTTTATAAGTTATTTTCAATATTTTTATATAAGTAGATATTAAGGGAATCAAATTATTTGAAGTATAATTTATTTTTTTTTTTAATTTAAAATATGTTTTTATTTTTTTTTAATTTAAAATATGTTTTCATTTTTAAAGGTTTGATTTCTCTTTTCTTGAGGATTTATTACATATCCATATATATTTACACACATTTGGAGATGTAAAAAAATGTTTATTGGTGGAAAAATAGAGTTTTTTGCTTTTTTCTATATATAATTGATATAAAAATATTCACTTAAGGTAGATATTGCAATATTTTATTGATGACTGACATTAATTTTTTTATTTTAAATGTCACATATCAACTTTATGTTGAGCATGGAATGACTGACACGACACTCTCATATTGAACTCTAAAAAACACCTTTAGATATAATAACATAATAGAATAATTTAACTTCTCCACATTTTGAACTTATATATAACTAAAATCAATAAATATACAATTAAAATAAGTTCAAAAAGTCAATAAATATATAAACAAAATAATTCCAAATGTAAAATAATTGCATAATTTTCAATAAAAAAAACTACAATTCATTTATATTGAGATATAAGAAATCTCTCTCAATGCAATAATAAAATAGAATAATGTAACTATTTTACTTTTTGAAACTATACACAACCAGAATCAATCAAATCACAATTAAAATCAATGAATATACAATTAAAATAAATTCAAAAAATCAGTAAAGAAGATGAGTGAAAGCATGCCCCCTTACGGACCACTTTTAGGTGGCTTGGTTTTCCTTGAATAACAGTGATGGGTCCGCCTACATTCGCGAATAGCAACCGGTGATGGTTGTCCTCATTATTTGTTTGGCATTCTAAGTTATGATAGGCTTTTCTACTCTGGAAAAAAAAAATATGTTACCTTTTAAAAGTATTGAGGAGGATTTATTTCCCATAATGGATCATATTAGGTGGAAAAGCATCAAGTTTTTAGGTGGAAAAGCATCAAGTTTGTCCATGCAAAGACTATAGAACTACGCTTAAAACAAAAAGAATGCTACATAGTCATTCCAATAGATAATAAAAAACTTTAAAAGTTGGTCCTTTACCATTCTGAGAAGGACTGTTAAAGAGGACAGACCAAAAACCATTTCATAGGGAATAGGTATAACCTTCGATGAGGTCGCCATTTAAAACTTCAAGCAAAGCAGAACTCCTGGTATTAAGGGATGGGGTTTCTTTGGATAGGTCGCCTGCAAAAAAAAAATCAATACCTTTATGAATAGGTATCACTTTGTTAACATGCCAATTTTTAATAAAATGATATCATTTTATTTGATAAAATATAGTTTTGATAAGCGCACTCAAAGATGGATTATCCCCTTTAACCATAATAAAATTTACGTTCTTCTTTTTTTAACTAAAACTCCATACCAATTCATCTTTCTATTATATACAAAAAAGAGTTGTTACATCAATAGACTGGGGGATCTGCCATAATGGAAACAAGGTCCCCTAAAAGATCATTGTTTTCAAAAATTGAGATATCAAGCATCACTAAGTTTTCCAACCAATTAAAGTTCAAAAAGGAAAATGATCGAAATACAATCCTATACTTTCCATGATTTCAAAAACTAAATAGAAAAATAAAAAACCATGATTTGACCAGATATCAATCGTTTCAAGAAGGGATGATCTTCTCCACCACCAATTCTACATCTTCACCATTCACCAATGGGAGGTTGGAAGGATGTGGATCTATGTCTAACACTATCAGGTTGTATCGGGTCCCAACTAAACTTGAGTATCCCTCCACTTATTTTCCTTTACCAACCCCCTCTTTTGTCCTTGAAACCATAATATTAATGCCAAAAACTGAATAGAACATCACTTTGAACTTTCCCTCAAAGATTATGATTATATGGAGTATTTCTTACTACTACTACTCCTCTTTTTTCTCTAGCACTCGAGCCAACAATGTCTATGTGGATCTATGTCTAACGCTATCGAGTTGTATCGGGTCCCAACTAAACTCGAGTAGCCCTCCACTTATTTTCCTTTACCAACCCCCTCTTTTGTCCTTGAAACCATAATATTAATGCCAAAAACTTAATAGAACATCACTTTGAACTTTCCCTCAAAGATTATGATTATATGGAGTATTTCTTACTATTACTACTCCTCTTTTTTCTCTAGCACTAGAGCCAACAATGTCTTCACCGAGTAGTATGTTTCCATAATCTTGAGAAATTTTATATCTCAAGTTTGGTAGTACATTGGATCATCCACCCAACCCTAAATTTCCTAAATAATTTTATCATTTGGGGTCATATGGTTCTTATCCCTCACAACCTCCTCTACTTCTTCTACTTCCTTTTGTGCTTTCTCCAAGCAATTTTCCATAAAATGGTGTTTATATTCCCATTCTTCTCTCTCTACTCTAGTTGTGGAAGCTTGAGATCTTGATGAAGAAGCTTTACCATCACTGCCCTTACCTTTATGCTTCTAAGGACTCCAACCTTTTCCTGAGCCTCTACCCATCTATATGTCCAAAGAAAGACACAAACACAAACCAAATCTAAAACATAAACTTTGCTCAACCAACCACAATGAAATCCACCTTAAAACATACCACAGTGAAAACCCTCTCTGAGCCCTCCCAGTTTCGACTAGAAAAACCATCCCCTCCTCTTGATAATGAAACAAGAAACCAAAGACACAACCCAAATAAACAAAAACCTCACAAAAAGAAACCACACTCAAGACTAGGTAGAAAGAGATGACATACCTGAAGGATACCCTTTGGTGAGCCATTGTTTCCTATCCAGTAGAGACATTCTACGCTCTAGAAATATCCCAAACTAACCATCTCTACCACCCAAATTATAGAGAGATTTCTAGACCTCCTTCGTCCCTCATTCTAATGATTTCAGAATCATTATAACCGCCCATCATCAACATATGAGACTCCTTCAATATTGTCCTAATTATCTTCAATTCACCTCACACAATCATAAATCCACCCTTAAAATCACAGTGTTATTGATCGCGCATTATCACCCTCAACATCATCAAAGGTGTTGGGAGCAAGGGTGTTGTACTCCTTGCTAGAACATCCAAATCTCTTGAATTACACTTGAACCCGGCCATCCAACACTTGTAATGATGGAACCCCTCCATGTGACAGAGTGGACCATGTGTGCTTCCAAGGCCCCACTCATTGACACCCAACCCAAGGAAAATAACTTTTCCTTTAATAATATATTTAATTCCAATTTTTATATATTTTATTAAAATAACTTATATTTTTTTTAATGATAAATTTATGTGGGAATATTTTTTTTTAATATCTTTATCATGGAATTTGGAATTGACTTTTAAATTTAAAATATAATAAACAACATCATTATTAAAGATTTAATTTTCATCAAACAATAATACTATATTAAGCCAATAATTATAAATACATTATGATATATACATCTTAAACAATAATACTATATTAAGCCAATAATTATAAATACATTATGATATATACATCTTATAATCGTTATCATTAATAGTACGAGAGGAAAGTTATTACTAAGAGAGAAAAGAAAAATGTTTTTTACTAGAGAAGTAAAAAAGCACAATGAAGATGAAAAAGATAGTAATAGTGAAATCATGATCTTATCAAACTTTGAAAAAGGTTGCTCTTAGTGAACACTAATCATCATCATCGTCGTCGTCGTCGTCATCATTTTATTTATTTTTATATGGTTTTTTTTTTGTGAATAAAAAAGGGAAATTCCTATTATATAACTTTTACAGTACAAAAAAGTCACATGTCTATAGTCTGCCAGTTGTTCCACCAAATTAGCGGAAACCAGAACAGGTGGCAGACTGTGATGTCATTGTTCAAAATGGAAATCTGGCATCTTCCCTGCCAAATGGAAACCTGAGCAGGTGGTGGATTTCAAGTCTTTGCAGCACTGTGCTAGGAAACTAAGAAATACAGAAGACATAAACTGAAAGAAAAAGACATAACTGTAAAACTACATTGTAGCAGTGCAAGGAGTTGTGCTGAGAATTCTCGTGGTATCCAAAGCAAGGAGATTTCACATTTTCACCTGAGGGTGTGTCGCTCGAATAATTGTTGAGGGGGTCATCCCTGGGTTGGAGCACGAATGGCCTCGTGCATGTCAGACAACGCTGGGTTGTTGGTGCGTTAGAGTAGGCCTCGTAAAGCATGTCAATTCATTGGTGCATGAGGGTGTCCCGATGAATTTGGTCAGCCATGTGGCTTCTTAGCTCAAATACTAGAGCGAGTTTCTCTGGATGGAAGAAGGGTGGTAGTACCTGGCCGAAATTTGGGAGTGGCGAGAGTGGTGGGGGAGCCAAGACTATGCCACCCTCCACCTTCATGTCTAAGACTTTCGCCACCTCGCCTGAGTCCACCTAAGACGCTTCCATAGCCTCCATTGCCCTAATATCCTCCGCTGCAGATTCCTTGGTTTGAATTGTGTCTACAGGGTCTAAGTGGAGGAATTCCTCTGGGTATTCCTCCTCAATTATGAAAGTAGCCTCTTCCCTAGCTTATTGTGCTTGTTGGACGATGGTTGAAGCACTTGTGCTTGTTGGGATATGGTTGGGGAGCTTCCAATTATCCAGTACTATAAAGAGGAGGGATTTTTGAGGTACCTGGATAGGTTCCCCTGGAATCTCCTCCTCTACGTATTCCATTGGCGGCGTTCTGAGATTCTCCCATTGTTGAGTCCGAGCAATGGACAGGGTGCACTCCAATATCTGCACCCTCCATTGTCTAGAAGCAAAACTATACTAGGCAGGGACATGTCGTGACCTGCCTCTTCCCCTTGGCATGGCAGGGTCAGAGAGGGTGCTAATGTGTAGGGGAAGAGTGATAGGAGTCGACTGGATGCAGCGCTAGTGCTCATAGCATCCGAGTTGATGGAGTGAAAAGGTAATATGGATCCACCCTCGTCTGAGAGGGAGGATAATGTTAAGTCCTGACATGACCTATGTACTAAGCCTTCCGCTTCCATTACACCTTATGGCCACCATTCTTCTCACGCGAGGGAATTGTCCTCCTCTTCTCGTCGGGCAGTAATGGCCTCCTTCCATTTAATGGTGAGGGGAAGGGTGTCGACCTGCCATATTAATGGCTTGGGTCTCGGGAAGGCTACGTGGCCTCCCTTCACAACGTGGCACCCCATCCAGGATTGGAAAATCATTCCTGGCCAAGTCCAATCAACAATATGAAAGCTCAGATCGAGGAGAGGTTTGTGTGTTCCATTGAATCATCTCCATCGTGGAATCCACGCCTTCATTTTCCAGACAATCAACTACTTTGTTTGCATGTCTTTTCACATGTGCGGGGATGAGGGTGATGTTGGGATATAGGAGAGATCCAAACTCTTCCAGTAGTCCTGAGATTCTCCAACTAGGAGAGACCTCTAGAGGGTGTGACCCATGAATAATTTTGGTTATGAGATGGATGATTGTTATTGGATATATCGATAAATGCAGACATAAACTGATCTCCCTAGATCCACTTAGATCTAGAACAAAACAAGACAAGACATGGCACTTTCTCTAAGATCTAATCATTGAATATATCATCAAAGAAAGGATGAGTAACATACCTTTGAATATCGCTTCCTTATGTCTTTGTTGTCCCTTCTTCACTCTGGTGCTCTTGTGCTATTGATCCTGCAATGAAACACAAACCAACCAAAGTGAAATCAATAATAGTATATTCAATGAAATCTTATACATGTGATCAAGGAATCATGTAATAAAATGAGAGTGATTTTATGGGAAAGAAACATGCCACTGTATTATATTAAGAGAAAGTGCAATATACAACCGAACATCCTTAATGTCGCTAAGTTCCCTTTCGGTGGCCCTTTCTCTTGACACACACACTTTCTCCAAGCTTGCATGAAGATGATCCACAATAACTTGATAAGTTGAGATGAATCCTTCAAGCATTTGATGTAGAGTACCTCACACAATTCACAGCCTATTCAACCTTAATCATTCCTTACTTGCTCTTTCTTACTTAATGCTTAACCGTTTCCATGATAAATCCATCATTATACAGGAGAAAGAGAGATGGTTGAATAGATCAAGATGATCCCTCCAAATCATAGAGGCGAGTAGGATCTCAACCACATGGATTCCACCTCATATTCTAGAAGATTCCTTCTAGAACTTTTGTGAACTTCTCCCTTTTTCTCAGTTTTAGAACATTGTCGCACCTTGTCTATATAGCAACATGCAGAAACCCCACAGGCTAGGTTTAGAGCAGCCTGCAGAAATCAGAATTTTCGCACTGTAAAATACTACTAGCCTAGGACGTCCTTCTAAAAAAAAGCCTTGTAGAGTAGGAAAACAATTACTTTTCTCATGGGAAAGATCATTTTCAGAGGCTGAATACATGCTTCTAGACACATCACTAGGGTGACCAAAATAATGTGTAACAGAATGCCCCCCAAAGTATGAGGTTGGAATTTATGTCATACGAAATACTTTGTAGAACGTGTGTGTGTGTGTGTGTGTGTGTGTCAGAAACAAGGAGTGCACCAATCGGGAACCTACAAACAAACAAGCATCTGTGCAATATTTACCATTTCTAAGGTAGTCATATCCATGCTCAGACCACAAATGATTTAAACCATAAATGTCATTCATGGCCACCAATCATACACAGTGGATCCATGTCATTAAGATTCTACATATCAGCCAGGAATACATTGTGGATCTACACGTCAATACAAATCATAAATATTCCATCACAACCTGGACCAAAATGATGAGATCCAGGGTCTTCAATCCTTTCATCCGTAAGTACGAATCTAGCCATGCGATTACAGGTGTTGAAGTCGAACATGGTAGAAACCACTTGATTACCAGTCATTGATGAAAACCGTTAACAAGTGCGAGGGAAATTGCCATTGATGTCAATGACTCCCAATGTACCTCAGTACAATCCATCCATGCGAATAAATGAGTTGAAGTCAAACACTCAATAGAATCTCTCGATCAGGGACCAATGATGTGAATCCACTGTCGAAAGAGAAGAAACCTACCATTGAGGCATGCAGGCTCTAATGTACTAAATGATTTCTAGGTCTTATTCTCGGATGATGAGTTGAAGTTGACAAGAAAAGACTCATCACAGGAGGGCCTTGATGTATCCCCCATCAATGATGCAAAATAAGTAACAGATTTAGGGTAGATCAAAGTATAAAAATGATTTGAAACTGACACAGGGAAGGTCGACATGGTAAGAATTGATAACTGCAGAAGGTCGACTTGATAGAAGGCTTATGCAAGGTTGGACTTCTCTTCAACATATGAACAACACGACAATGGTCTTGGTAGAATTGACTCAAAGACAACCCAAGATATGAACATGCAAAAGGTCATACAAGAGACAAATGAATTTCCCAACCCGGGTTCAATGAGGAAGGGGGTTTCATGTTCAAGGGAAACTATTACTGCCACTAACACAGATATAGAGACAGATTTATTTCCCAAATTTCCCCCCACCATTTCTGGAGAGTACCCCTTTATTTTTACGCAATCTTGAGAAGGATAACATATGCTTGTTGATGTAGGCTCATCCTTCAGACGATTCCCTCAAAGTATGTTTAACGAACCCTAAGAAGGAGTGGTTCGATCCCATATGGGTCTTTCTTTCTTTGTTTAATGAGTCCAAACATAGAAAAATCAAGGTTTTTCATGTTTAGAGAGTCTGAAAAACACTTAAAGAGAACTCTCTCGGTTTATTTTTTCGTAAAGTAGTTAAGTGATAAACTACCGTCCATCAAACGTTTTCTTCAAATACTTTTACGAGCGTGAAAAGAACAAGGTCGCTTCGTAATCGTTTCATTTTTAAGGAGTTTTAAAAGATCTTAAAGGATACTCCATGAGTTCTGTTATTTTCGTGTTACCATGACGAGTACGAAAAGATGACAAAATTATACTCGATTGCATTCTCATTGATTTTAGAACACGAGAACAAACAAATACTAGGCTCAATGTTTTTCTAAAAAACCTTAAAAAGTACTTATACACGTGACAAATAGAAAAACAAATCAAGAAAAATATGTGTATCTCATTGTTCGGGATCCTAGTTCTTCCATATGCGAGAAAACAAAACACTCACGAGACCATTAGACCTTTAGGTTTTGGAGAAAATGCATAAAATAATATGAAATATTAATAGAAAAAGTAAAAAATGAAATAAATATAGGTAAAATCATTTTTTACTATTTCATTTGCATTTTGCCCAAAACTTTCCTAGAAACCCTATTTTTACCTCATAATTCGGATGTCGATTACGGGAGGTACGAGCGACCATTCAATGAACGGCTTTTGCCAAAACGGTAATCCCCTTGTCCTCTTTCTTTTCAATGGATTAAATTTCATTTTTATTGTTGTAAAATGGATTTTTGAGTTGAGTTTTAGGCCGGTAGGTGCACGCTGGGGCCGCCGCAGGTGAGCTATATCGGGACCTGCAGAAACCATAGGTTTCTGCATGTGGCCTGTGGTTCACCTGTGGAAACCCCGCACTATGTGTAATAGTCCACCTGCGGCGGCCAAAAATCAAAATTTCTTCATATGTGTTTAGCCAATAAAAACTTTTGAAAGTAGAAAATGAGGATGCTAACTCCCTTTTATTGTCCCAATACAGGTTTTTGATCATCAAAATGCTGGAGTGGAGGGAGAGGGAATATGAAGATGATGATTTCATTGCTTTGAATGACCTGGGCACTGTAAATGCCATCCGACGGTGTAGTTTACTGAAATTCTGTAAAATCCAGGGCATGAGGGCCCAACTGAGGTTACTGGAGTATCTAGTCCACATGTGGGATGTGGACCAGCAAGTGTTTCATGTGGGTTCCCATGTACTATCCTTAGATATCAAGGATATCTATTTCTTGATGGGATTATCTTTTCATGGATATCATGTGACCTTAACAAGAGGCAAAGGTGGTGGTGTACCAATGAGTGAGTATCTCTGTCAATACTGTGATCCCAAGGAAAAGAGACGCAAGGGAAAAGTTTCCATCAGGGGTATTCAGGATTTAAACCTCCAGACTATTATTTTTACCATTGCATGTATGGCAGGAGTGCATCTCCTCACATGGAACTCCAAAGCTATTTCCAATATGCAGTAGAGTGCATGGAGCCTTGGGTTTTTAACTGGAGCGACGGAGTTATTCGTAGCATGAAGACACAGCTGACAAAATGCAAGAGAGGGGACCTGAAAAAAATTGGATACGGGTCTATCTTAGTGTCTTTCTTTCTAGAGAGAGTCCCCCATTTACGTTTACAGGTAGAGTGGGGCATACCGACTCCACGAGACCCAAGGATGAAAAGTTGGTGTGACCTCATGGCTCGACATGTGGTGGGCCCCATCGTGAAGTATAATGATGTATTTGTTGACTGGATGAGGCCTCAACTTCTGATGGTGGATGATTATACATATGTTGGGTTGGATTTCAGAGGCGATCCTGACTTGTTTCTACCTGAGGGATTTCAATGGGGACATCTAGGTAAGAAATACATTTTGTTTTTATGATGTTTTTGTGAATTTTGAAATATAAATTGTTCTTTATGCTTTCAATCCAATGACTAATCAAAACTTTTTGACAATGCAGATATAGGGCCACACCGGCCTTCGAGTACATCCCGTATTCAAAGATGAGGGGAAGCAGTCGTGGTAGCAGGATGGGATGTTGGTGACTATGAGGTGGTCGAGCAGAACCTGGAGGGATTGATAGCAGATATCCTGGATATCTCCATCGATGAGATTCAGAGGCATTATCAGTGCCACACTATGGGCATATCTAGTTCACTTAGTCGACTACTTCATAGGGTAGGATGGGCAGTAGTGTTCTACCATGAGTAACATCCTTGATGGTATTTTGTATATGAAACAAAGTGCTTCTCATTTTGATATTTTTGGTCTTCGGATGAAAACACCTTTTTATAAAACACTTTTATTGTTATATATATATACATGAGGCTTCTACCGGCTTACTTTCTTTAATGTGAATTGTGGTTGGATTTACATGTGTCTCAAATGTTTGTCTAACACATAATTAGCTAATGCATTTGTTAATGTATTTAGACATCTAGGAATATGATGATATTCAATGTAATCAAAGTAACATTCCAACATAGACATTACTTAATTGTAGTACCACTAACTGTGAATCAATCCGTACAACAAGGTGACAGATTCCAAGTGAAATAACATCGATCAACAATTCGATGACTGCACTATATTCCGCTATATTATTAGTTGCACGACCGAGGAAGACACTATGTAGACTGATTAACTCGTTTGTAGGTGCATAGGTTTCCCAAGCAGCGAATGCTAAGTTCTGAGTACTATGACTAGTGCCATCGGCGAAGCCAATGTAGGGTAGTGAAGGCACTAGCATCTAGAAACCAAGCACAACGCAAGGTAAGAAGTTGGGGGTCGAAACCAAATAACCAAAAAGCACACAAAAGTAGAACACAATAGTATGATACAATAAAAATACAAGAACTTATGCAAAGATGACCTAAGCATAGTACTTATTTAAGTAAATCCCATTTCTAGTCTCACTCAAAGGAATTCCATCATAATACACTAACTCATAAGCTACCTTCTCCAACACCCGTTTGACAATATAAGGACCTCGCCACATAGCCTCGAATTTTCTGGCCCCTAGTAAATCACGATCTTGTTCATAGAGGATAACTAGATCACCTTTAGAGAAAAAACGTGGCTTGACATGCTTTTCGTATTGGGCTTTGACATGCTTTTTCTGAGTTTCAATAACCAGAGTGGCATCACAATGGGTTTCATCTAATTGCATCAGGTACAATAGACGTTCCTCTTTGGTAGAGGTGTTGGGGAGAAGTTCAATGGATAGCTTCAAATATGGTATCTCACATTCAATCAGTAGGATAGCTTCGATACCATACACTAATTGGAAAGGTGTAAACCCCGTGGAAGACTTTACAGATGTTTGATAGGCCCATAATGATGAAAACAACATCGTGTGCCAACTTGTCTTGTGAATTCCTATTATCCATCGAAGCATAGTGATAAGAACTTTGTTTATTGCTTCAACCTGGTCATTCGCCTATGGATAGTAGGGGCTTGATTTTTCATGCCGAAGATCCAACTTTTTAGTAAGCTCAGAAATCATGAAGTTTCGAAAATGGATACCGTGATCAATAACGATAGCTTGTGGGATTCTAAAATGAGTGATGATATGATTGAATATGAAAAGTGTTGCATTTTTTATGGTTTTATCAAATGTAGGCATCGCCTTGACCCATTTAATGAAATAATCCATAGCTACGATGATGTATCCATGCCCCTTGGTCGAGTGAGGGTTACATGTCATGAATTCAATGCCCCATTTTGAAAAAAGACCAACAGAAACTACAGGGTGTAAAGGAGAAAGATGAGATCTTATTTTCTTATTATATGTTTGACAAGCATGACACTTCTGGACAACAATAATATAGTCTTTAAATAAAAAAGGCCATAAGTACCCTGCTCATAATATCTTTTGGGCAGTGGAATACCCAAACATATGACCACCACATGATCCAGATTGTCATTCATTCAAAGATTTCTCATCATCATCACAGGTGAGACAACATCGAAAAATAGAGTCAACACCACAGCGATAAAGAGTGTCACCAAGAATTATGTATTGACGAACTTGATACCGTATACGTCGATGGTATGTGCTAGAAAGGTCAGGCCAGAAAGTTTGAGTCTAGAGATAGATGATAATATCTTTGTACCAAGCGTCATCAGAACTGATCAGAAAAATGGATTCATCAGGCAAGGAATCCTCTGCCACGTTTTATGTCTCAGTGGAGGGAAGGTCACATATCAGTTCGGCAAAAAATAATGATTTCTTAGACTTATCATGTTCAAACTCTAAGTCGAACTCCTGGAGAATCAAAATCCATTTGGAGTACTTTCCCCCTAGCAATTAGCGTGTAAGGATATGTTGCATAGGGTTGCAATCGAAAATGGTAGTGGTTCTGCATAATAGGATATAGTGATGGAAACGTTGGACAAATTGAATAGTTGCCAAGGCCAATTTTTCCACATGTAGGTATTTGGCTTCGGTAATCGTGAGACTCCGACTCAAATAATAAATTGCATGTGAATCATGTGAATCATCTTCTTGGACTAAGACCATGCCAATGGTAGATTCCGCAGCAGTGAGGTAGAGGAAATACTCTCGACTATAATCGGGTGGGAAAAGTAGTGGTGTACGGGTCAGGGAAAGATTCAAAGATTCAAAGGATTTTTTGGTAGCTTCATCCCATACGAACTCGTAACCCTTCTTCAATAGTCGAGTAAATCTTAACGTTAACTCAACATAATTGGGGATGAACCGAAGAAAAAAGTTTTCCTTCCCTTGCAAACTTTGGAGCTGACGAAGTGTAGAAGGAGGAGGTAGATTAAGGATAGCCTCAACCTTCAGAGGGTCCACCCTAATTCCATGAAGTGACACAATAAAACCCAGAAGTCAACCAGACTCCACACAAAAAACACATTTGTCTGGATTTAAATGTATACGATAGTAATGAAAGTGAATGAAAATGGCTCGGAGATGGGTCGGGTGATCTTGGCGATGCATGGAATGGGCCGGTATATCATCGATATATGGTTGTATGATGTGCTTGATATCATGAAAAGAATAAGACATAGTGCATTGAAAAGTCGCTCCATCATTCTTTAAACTGAAAGGAAGTTTCCGGTAGGCAAAGGTACCCCAAGGACAGATGAAAGTAGTCTTGTGTTGATCCACAGGAAAAATATTAATCTGATTATAACCGGAGAAATTGTCCATTAAAGAGAATATCTCACTCCTGGAACAATCATCGACAATTAGGTCAACGAAGGGGGTTGGATAATTGTCCTTAGGACAAGATTTATTAATATCTCTATAATCGACACATACACGAATCGTGCCTTGCTTTTTATTGACTGAAACTAGATTGGATACCCAATCGATTAAAGCCACAAGATAAATAAATCCAGCTTTAAGAAGTTTTTTGACGTCGAGCTTGATAGCGGCGGCTTTACAAGGGTGGACCGATTGAAGTCTCCATCGAACGAGTTTAGCATCCAGGTAGGTCTTAATTCCATGCACAACAATATCAGGGTCAATACCCGACATCTCTGCATAACTCCAAGCGAAAACGTCACAGAATTCTTGAAAAATATCTTCATAAGTGACGACTTCATCATCAGAACATGCGGCTCCAATGTGAACATTTTCGACAACTCCAGGTTTAATGGAGATGTCAAGAGGAATTACGGGTGAAATATTACTCAAGTTCCATTCATAAAGCACATTTTTTGTTGACTTCAGAACAAAGTAAATGACAACAATGGTTGACGGAGTCGAAATCTGTTGGTAACTCTCTATGGTGTGTTTATCCAGGAAGAGTATGGAACGATGTTGTCCATCGTCCCACAGGGTATCTTCCATAGACATAACCAACGTGATCATCTCATCCATAGGAAAGATGAAGTGAAACGGATCGGGAGATGAATCACTAAGAGACGGAGTAAAAGGGGTTGTTGATTGAATGGATTGATAAGCGGATTCAATCGGATTTAAAGACAATTGTTCTCCATAGCGAAGATAATCGGAAGGATCGGATACTATCCACGGGTCATAATACGTGGGGATTTCATGAACAAAGGTAGAAATCATGTTGATCGAGGCGATAAAAGGAGGTGGAACATTGGGTGGTGGTATTGGGAAGGTACCCATTAGAGTGGAATCTTTCAGAAGACCTGTTATAACCCTATAATTCCTAGGATCATCTGTTGACTGGAAATTTTTCACTCTGGGTGGATAGGTTTGCAAATAATATTTCATCTCTGCAAATTATTTTCAAGGGAAGCAGTGCACCAAACCCTCAAAAGTCATTAAGCCTAAGTTTTGCCTCATAAACTGCATTCGTGCCTGGAGAATAAAGAACATGCTTAGATTGACGGTCGATCTAGCGGCGCGTAAATCAACGGCTGACAGTGGATTCCGGACCCCCCCCCGACTAATATGTTTTTAACGGTGGGGGGGGTCGGGAATGTGGATTAAAAAGTGTGCACAGATCTACGGTTGTCATGGAGGCACGCAGATGGACGGTCTACAGGAAATTACGGACCCCCCCGATCGTTCTTCCTTTAACGATGGGGGGGGTCCGAAATAAGGCGGGTTTTTCCGGTGGGCCCTATCTATACATGTCACCCGATCCCATCACTTCTTCTGCATTCTTCATCCACCTCAGCGCCACTCATTCCCTTGTCTTTTCATCCCTAAGCCACCTCACGCCCGTCACCCATCCATGCATAGTCAGACTTAGGATGAACAAAAAGAACAATAGGTTAGTTAGATTAAAATAATAATAAATGCTAATATAGTTAGTTTAATAAACTAGATTAGTTAATAATTAGTTGGTTAATTAATAATAAATCAATTGTTAATTAATTGATTAATTAATGATTAGTAATATAGTTAGGTTAGTAATTAGGTTAGATTCAAATTAAATAAAAATAAACAAAAAATAAAATACATAAAACATAAACAAAAAACAAACATAAAATAATTAAACAAAAACCAAAACATATAATATAAAAACAAAATATAAAAACCAAAAAACAAAACAAAATATAATACAAATTATATGAAAACATAAAAAACATAAAATAAAACACATATAACATAAAACAAAATATAAAACAAAACACAAAAAACTTAAACAATGCAATATAACAAATAATATTTAAAAACAAAAAACATAACAATCAAACTAACCTAAGTCTACCCCACCCCGTGCTCACGTCACACTCCACTCACACTCCACTCACACCTCTTCATACATCAAAGCCCATCCATCTAACATTTAATCAAAACAAACGGTCCATAAAAATTCCGGACCCCCCCTCACCTTCCAAACTTTAACGAGAGGGGGGGGGTCCGGAATGGTAATTTTCAAATACCACCCCCCCTCCACGTGTTGTGTTCTCATTCCAGCGGACCCCCCCTCCCCCAAAACTGCTTACGACCTCAGGGGGGGTACGGAATACCGCCTTCACGGAACAAAACCGCTTTTATCATATTTTTGTCATTTTTGTTTGTTTCATCATGTGTTCGTCCAAGGCAGTTTCTGGGAAAAGGAAGACGGATTTTTAAAATCTGAGAGAGGTTTTTTCTCAGAACAGGCTGAAGAACAAAAACCTCTCTCATTTTTTGCAAAGGATCTACGAGATAAGAGAATAAAATCTTTCTTTCAGCCTCATTTTCGCATTTTTGGTTTATCTGTTACAGTCCCGATCTTGCAGGAGCTATTACGGCCAGCTGGGGACGAATTTGGCGAAACCGAAGGAGTTTTTTGTCTAGAACATGCCCATATACAATAACCTCCTTCATGTTTCTCCACGGTTTCATCGTTGAAGAGAAAACCACATCTGTTCGGACCCCTTTTTCGCAGAAAACAGGCCCGTCTTTTATGGCAGACAAGACCCAAATTCCGCCAGAATGAATGAAGAAGATCCACGATTCGAGGAAAAAGTTGAGGAATATCAGGGAGCAGATGGAATCTTGACCAGGGGGAATTTAAATTCTCTAGAAAAATGACAAAGTATTCCCGCATTTCAAGCAGAGGTTTAAACACAATTTCCCCTAGCTCACGGCAAATCTCCAACAACCTCAAGCATTCGACTGACTCTGCATTTATATTTTGATCTTGTTAGAGTGAATTCGTCAACAAAACTTAACAAACCTCCAATGTTCTATATTTCATAGAATTTTTGTAACTGCTTTTCTATTTTTAGAAAGCAGAGTTATGAGTCCAAGGCCAGAAGAAGGCAGAATGATTTTTCTTATTTATACACATGTAAAAGAAAAACAGAGGGTTCGACCTGTGAGGTTACTTGCAAGACTATGGGCTGAGCTTGGCCAGAAAACCTTTTGTAATCTTCAAATGATCTATCAGAAATGAGCATGTTGTTCACAGGATTCCTATGTGGATATGTTGGTGGTGTTTCTTGTCTTTGTTAAGTTTTTCCTGTTATCTTTTCGTGTGTTTTCAATTCTTATTATCAGAAGAAGAGTAATAGAAGCAAAATTTATTGTGAAATACTCTGCCTCTGATCTTGTGATAATCTTTATGTTTCTCCTCTAAAAAGCTAGTTTATGAATTCTTAATTGCTCATTTGCTTTCTTTTTTTTCCTCCCCTGATTCTTCCTCAAATCGACATCATCAAAACTTATTTCGATCCAATATTTCTGCTACCTTGCCCTGTGTAAGAGCTTTGTCCAGATCTGAGAATGAAACACATGTTAAAGAACAGACCCCATCTGCCCAATGGCCCTCCTTGCTGTCCCAAAACAACCATTTAAAAAACCCAATCCCACACTTGCATAACTAGCCTAATACATATTAAAGTAAAGTTATATCAGACAGAGAGATCCCTCTCTGAGTCTTGGAGGGATAGATCCGAGACTCGAAGCGATTTTGATGTTACCTCTGTGAGTGTCTTACAACCTTGGGCAAATTAGAGAGTGCTAACAGAATGGCGACTCCACTGGGGACAGTTCCCCAACAATACATTTCAAAGCTCCAGATCTGATCACTGATGGTGGACAGTGACCAGACACAAGAAGGCTGAGATAATTCACCCGACGACTCCAATCATCTCCAGACAGTGCCAAACTCAAAGACTCCATTGGAGGAAGAACTTGAAGCATGACCAAGCAGCCTAGAAAGACCAGGTATTCAAGCTCAAATTGCATTCAAGACATCTTTGGTTTCATCTGCAATTACTTTCTCTCATATCATGATCCTGGTCTAGAGTATATTGTTGAAATTCAGGATGACCATTTTCAACCTGAAGAGCCTCCAGAGACTAAACCCTAAATTGTATATTATGTAAATATTCATACACCTGTGCACATCCCAGATGCATCTGTAGAAAGCCTAGTGAGACATAAGCCCCCTGCTTTATCTCCTACTCTTGCGAAACCTCTGGATGGTTGTAAGCCTCTTGCTTCATATCCTGTGCTTGCAAAAATCCCAGACCGATATCAGCCTCTAGATTTGCCTCCCATTCTCCATGACCTCCCTATCAATTACATCAATAATATGCCCATGTTTGATGGAGAGAATGCCAATATTATTGCTGAAAAACATATTCAAAACCTTGAGGATTTCCTTGACCTTTATGAGGTTGAAGATGATGATGTCTGTATTAGGATGTTTGCCCTGTCCTTGGGAGGTAAAGTTAAATATTGGTTTAAGAAACTTCCAGCTGCTAGCATCAGAAATTTTAATCAATTTATGCAAGTTTTCCTAAATAGATGGGTGGTCATGAGAAATGTTTTCCTCCTCCTAGAAGAGTATGACCACTTGAAAAGAAAACCTGGGGAAACAATACAATAGTTTTCAGCGAGGTTCAATGAGGTGTATCATTCAATACCTGTGGATGTAATACCACCTCTTGGTTTAGCCAAATTACATTTCCCAAAAGCCTTTGATCCTGAGATGACATTCCAATTAAGAGAAAGGAACACTGCAACCCTTGAAGAAATGCAGAGCATTGCAGTTGATGTGGAGACCAACTTGTTGATCAAGAGGTCAAAGTTAAAGGACAAAGAAATGGAGCAGCTGAAGTCATCAGAAGCTAAACTACAGATTTTGGCCAGCGCCATAAAAAAGCTGATGCAGAAGATTAACATAAAAGAGGAGATTGTTGTCCAAAGACATCATGTTCCATTAATTTTAGAGAAAGACACGGTCATAGTTCCCAAACATTTTTCTGCTCATCCTGGGTACCATGGTTTGAATAATGATTTGTTCATGTATTCAATTCACAACACAGTCAAAGATGAAGCTCCATCTCCACTTGTAGAGGAACAACCGGCTGACATGATATGCATGTTCAATAGCCTTTCATACATGGATGATTTACCCAAGTGTGACCAATATGATGATGATCATGAAGCTGAAATAGAGGTTGTCTGTTCAGAGAGACCAGCATCATGTCATTGGAAGTAAGAAGATCATTTACAGTTTAGGTATGACAATCAACCCTTGCACAATAGTCATGACAGCAATGAGGAAGAGACAGAAAATTTTAGAGTAAGGAAAAATTCATTGCCCTTATGTTTCTCTTCTTTTCAATTTTTGAGAAGAAATTGTAGATGAGTTGGAATTGGTAAAGTGGGAGGATGTTCTGATCAACTAGGGGAAGAAGCTAGTGCTAATGTGGAGGTTGTTCTAAACCCAAAATTGCAGCACTTTATCTACTCTGATTTTCAAATTCCAAATGAAAGCTTAAAGTCTGAGACAAACTGTGAGTTAATCCAAAATAACTCTGTACCATTGTGCTTTAATTCATTTCAAATTTTGAAGGAGACTCTTGGGAAAGAGTTGAAGGATAAACACATAAAAGGACAGGAAATATCATTTGAATCAATGCAGCAGTCTTGTCAGTCTTTTCAGGATCCAATAGTTGATCGGTTGGATGGCCTGTGGGGTCAAAATCATCCCCCATCATCCAACTATGGGATAAAACGCTGCTATGATATGGATATGTTAGGACAGTCATCTACAGGGGTGTGTTCAGTAGAAGTCACATTACAAATCCCATCAGAGCAGTTGCAACCATGTCAGGAAATGCACGAGGATGAAGATAACATAGATACAGTGCCAGAGATGCCATCCAAGAATCAAGGAACATGTCATTTCTACCTTGATCCTGTAGCTACCTATATGGAGAATTTTCTCACTGTAGAGCCTCAATCTTTCTCT
>JZKD02S1676180.1:164755-183738 GCA_000966675.3 Picea glauca
GGGCCCTATCTATATGTGTCCCCTGATCCCATCACTTCTTATGCATTCTTTGTCCACCTCAGTGCCACTCATTCCCTTGTTTTTTCATCCCCGAGCCACCTCACGCCCGTCACCCATCCATGCATAGTCAAACTTAAGATGAACAAAAAGAACAATAGGTTAGTTAGATTAAAATAATAATAAATGTTAATATAGTTAGTTTAATAAACTGGATTAGTTAATAATTATTTGGTTAATTAATAATAAATCAATTGTTAATTAATTGATTAATTAATGATTAGTAATATAGTTAGGTTAGTTTCAAATTAAATAAAACAAATTAAATAAAAATAAACAAAAAAACAAACATAAAATAATCAAACAAAAACCAAAACATATAATATAAAAACAAAATATAAAAACAAAAAAACAAAACAAAATATAATACAAATTATATGAAAACATAAAAAACATAAAATAAAACACATATAACATAAAACAAAATATAAAACAAAACACAAAAAACGTAAACAATACAATATAACAAATAATATTTAAAAACAAAAAACATAACAATCAAACTAACCTAAGTCCACCCCACCCCCTGCTCACGTCACACTCCACTCACACTCCACTCGCACCTCTTCATACATCAAATCCCATCCATCTAACATTTAATCAAAATAAACGGTCCATAAAAATTCCGGACCCCCCCTCACCTTCTGAACTTTAAAGAGAGGGGGTGGTCCGGAATGGTAGTTTTCAAATACCACCCCCCCTCCACGTGTCATGTTCTCATTCCAGTGGACCCCCCCAAAAAAAAACCGCTTACCACCTCAGGGGGGGTCCGAAATACCGCCTTCACGGAACAAAACCGCTTTTATCATATTTTTGTCATTTTTGTCTTTTTCAGCATGTGTTCGTCCGAGGCAGTTTTTGGAAAAATGAAGATGGATTTTAAAAATATGAGAGAGGTTTTTTCTCAGAACGGGCTGAAGAACAAAAACCTCTCTCATTTTTTTCAACAGAGCTACGAGCAGAGATAATCGAAGCTGTCTTTCAGCCTATTTTTTTGCATTTTCGGTTTATCTGTTACAGTCTCGATCTTGCAGAAGATGTTACGGCCATATGGGGATGAATTTGGAGAAACCGAAGGAGGTTTTTGTCCAGAACAAGCCCATATACAATAACCTCCTTCATTTTTCACCCAGGTGTCATCGTTGAAGATAAAACAATGTCTGTTCGGACACCTTTTTCGCAGAAAACCGGTCCGTCTTTTATGGCAGACAAGACCCAAATTCTGCCAGAATGAATGAAGCAGATCCACGATTCGAGGAAGAAGTTGAGGAATATCAGGGATCATATGGCAGCTCGACTAGGGGGAATTTAAATTCTCCAGACAAATGGCAAAGTCTTCCCGCATTTCAGGCAGAGGTTTAAACACAATTTCCCCTAGCTGGCAACAAATCTCCAACAACCTCAAGCATTTGACTGACTCTGAATTTATCTTTTGATGTTGTTAGAGTGAATTCGCCAACAAAAATTAACAAACCTCCAATGTTCCAGATGTCATAGAATTTTTGTAACTGCTTTTCTATTTTTAGAAAGCAGAGTTATGAGTTCAAGGCCAGGAGAAGGCTGAATGATTTTTCTTATTTATACACATGTAAAAGACAAACAGAGGGTTCGACCTGTGAGGTTCCTTGCGGGAATGTGGCTGAGCTTGGCCAGAAAACCTTTTTGTAATCTTCAAATGATCTATCAGAAATGAGCATGTTGTTCACAGGATACCTGTGTGGAGATGTTGGTGGTGTTTCTTGTCTTTTGTTAAGTTTTTCCTGTTATCTTTTCATGTGTTTTCAATTCTTATTATCAGAAGAAGAGTAATAGAAGCATAATTTATTGTGAAATACTCTGCCTCTGATCTTGTGATAATCTTTATGTTTCTCCTCTAAAAATCTAGTTTATGAATTCTTAACTGCTGATTTGCTTGTTTTTTTTTCCTCCCCTGATTCTACCTCAAATCGACATCATCAAAACTTATTTCGATCCCATATTTCCGCTACCTTTCCCTGTGTAAGAGCTTTGTCCAGATCTGAGAATGAAACACATGTTAAAGTGCAGACCCCATCTGCCCAATGGCCCTCCTTGCTGTCCCAAAACAACCATTTAAAAAACCCAATCCCACACTTGCATAACTAGCCTAATACCTATTAAAACAAAGCTATATCAGACAGAGAGATCCCTCTCTAAGTCTTGGAGGGATAGATCCGAGACTCAAAGTGGTCCTCTTTATTCTTACCCTTACCTTTTTTAGATTTATTTTTGCCAGCAGGGGTGGATTGAACAAAGTTGACCTCAAAATTTTTGTTGGTGGGAAGAGTAGGAATCGAATCATTTTGAACATTAGAAGCAAGATATTTGGGATTGGTGTGAGTGGAAGACGTTGATTTAGAGTCAGCATTGAAGGTTCCAATCACACCATCAACAACATGAGAAGTTGATGGGGTTGTTAAGGTAGTGGTGGTAGAAGGGCGAGGAGCATCAGGGAGAAAGTCGTAAAGAGTGCCCGTTTGTGAATAAACGAGATCAAGGTAGTAAGAACGACTAATTTCCTTCTCTTCAGTGACAATGCCACCCATGGAAATATCACGGGATACTTCATTCATGAATGATTTAGTGAACCATTCAGCCAATAACTGATCAGGAATGTCGAGTTTCATCAAACATCCTCTTTGTATCCACTCATGGATGTGATCGAAAATATGAGTGGCCAAAGATTTCTTAGAGGAACTCAAAATCTCGTTTCGTGTCTCATACCGGATAGGCAATTGGTAATGTGTGAGAAAATCCATGGCGAGGGTGTTGAAGTCATTAAAGAAACCTCATGGTAATTCTATGTACCACTTTGAAGACGAACCCGTGAGAGTTCGTTGAAAGTGACGTAACTGAATGGAGTCATCCATCAAAGAGTTGGACGAGCACCAAAGGTGAAAATTCATGACATGGTTGTTTGGGTCTTCTCCCAGTTTACCGTCGAATTTGGGAATGTCGAACGGTAGCTTGACTGGTATGGCGGGCCAATGGGGAGAATGTAAGATAGAATCATTCAAGATTCGAGACAAGTGTGGTAGATCCAAAGTGGTTAGGAAAGGAATTTGTCTATTCACTTGAGGGTACTGGTGACTTTGGGGAGTAAGTCTTGTCGGTATACCAATAGGACCGTAAGAATTCTGCATGTACGTTGTGTTGCCTCATAGATTCAGCCGAGGATGTGGAGCCATGTAGCCCATAGGGTTGGGTTGGCTGGAAATGTTCCCTAGAAAAGGGACACTAGACTGAACGAGGGGACCCCAAGTGGAAACCAAAGAACCCAAATATGGATGGTCTGAGTAAGGGGGTATAAAAGGGTTTCTTTGAGGCTATTTCCCCCTGGATGATTGTGGATTTCCTTGGGAAAGGAGATTCCAAAGGTGGGCTAGTGATCTGGATGTGTCATGTCCATATAGTGGGTTGTAGAGTCCAGCCTGAGGTTGTCCTCCAGGTGGAGGATACCCCCCAATGTTGGAATGCCCTCCAACAGAAATATGGTAACCATAAGTGAGCGGAGGATGGGTGCTTCCAATTGGATTGGAGACACTAGGGCCAAATCCCCCGGAAAAGGGTGGATAAGACCCTCCGGAGAGGACCTAGGAAGGGGTAGGAACAAAAATGGCAGAAACATTGTACCCAGGTGGAACAAAATGTCCAGAAACTCTGGATGGGACCTGGGTAGGGATAGCAGTGGAAGGATTCAAAGTGAAATACCTAGGAGGAAGTGACGTGATAAGTCTAGACGAGAGTGGTGTACCAATGGGAGCTTTTCTAACCACCACATTCCCGGTAGGAATACTCGTAACATGCAGGACCATAGTAGAATGGGCCATCTAGAGAGAAAAAGTAGAGCTAGGACCAACGGACTGTGTGTCTGGAACGACAGTGATATGGTTAGTTGCACCAGAAAAGTGGTTTAGCAACATCGTGTAGGTAGTAGACACTGCGGGTATTTGTGATATGACATGTATATCAACACCTACCTCTGAGTTGTAAAGGTTCTGCACCGTGCGAGGCGAGATTCTAAATATGTTGGTAGTCCAAAAAGGATCACTGACTCCAGGTCCTGAATGGGGTCCGGTTTGTATTGCAAAAGTGTCAACAACAAGTTCTCCAGATGAATTCAACCAGAGAATACATCTCTCGTATCCAGGAGGAATGTGGAAATCCTCTAGAGAATCGAAAACAATTCAGAAAATTTCTAAAGAGGCAGAACCTTCCTCTTGTGAGGTTATAGTGTCTTGGACCTCGCTCTATTGAGGAGAGCCCTTCAGTGACTAAGGGGGTAGAGGGAGGTAATCCTCCATATTTTCGGGAGGATGTCCCTGGAACCTACGCAAACAGTGTGGAGGGTCGATATTGGCCGAGCCAAATATTTTACGCAAAAAAGTTATGGCCAACTACGAAAACAAACAACACTCTCTAATAAAATCTAGGAATCAAACCAAGCAAACAAACCTTTTGATTTCAAGGTCACTAGTTGGTGATGAAATCCAACATCTTGAAGTCAAGACAAGAAGGGGCTAGGATAGAGTGGGTGGAAAATTTATGTTGACAACCTTCTTAACGGATTTACACCCTGGTTAAATCTCCCACACATAATCGTGGGTATACCCTCCAAGGAGCCCGAGTGAATCTGGCCAACGTCGATTCCAGGTACCATGAATAATTTCCCCTCCACAGTCACCTCGTGTAAGACCCTAAAAACATAGGCAACTAAGGCTACCAAGAACAACAATGATTCTTGGGGAAACAGTCAACAGTTTGATCCATGCACAAAGGCAGGGTATCTAGCCTGAAATCAACTTGAGAGGCTTCCACTCATCATTGTGGGTATACCTTCAAGAAACCCCCATAATACGTGCAATCTCTACACCAAGACCAACAAAGCAGGGTGAGTAACTCTCCCAGTCTCAATGCGACCTCAGGTTTGACCCTTGTGTGAGAAGGGCTTCCGAAGACAAAATATTGAAAATGGATTTGAACACTCCCTATCACAAGATGCTATTGTGTGTTTTTTTCTTTGTAGAGTGTGTCTTATAGCCTATCCCAAAGCGCTAGCCTAATGTTGGTGTAAAAGATCCCTAGAAAATAAAATTTACTAATTAAATTTTTAAATTGCGTAATGTTTTTTAGAGGTTGTTGATTACTCAAGAGGGAGACGAAGATGAAACCAATGTTGTGAGAGACCTTGACCCAATAATATGCAAATAGATATGAATGATGTAATCTTTTTTTCAATTAATTCTATCTACAATAGGGAGAAGATATCTTTCCAGAAACACGAAAGCTATGAAACATAATTTCTTTTCTCGAATGAACTATGATTCCAAACAATCATAAGCAATGAAATTTCTCAATTTGTTCTCTTTCAGTTTTGAATGCAAATATTTTATGAATGGTTACTTAAAAAGAATGAATGACTTTAACTTTCCTTTCCGGAACCAAATCTGAGGTATACTAAAGAAAGGAAATGTAATCAAGCAAATAGATACACTCAACAGAAACCCAAATCAAACTTTCAATGAAGATAAAAAACAAAGATGACAAGAAAGTGTCTATCAAATGAAAACAATCAATAGATTTCAAATCAACAAGCAATCCAACAAATGTAAAAGAATCCAAAACTTCACTCAAATGAAATACTTTTGATCAATCAAGCACCCAGATCTACGATCAGAGATTATATCCTTGATAAAAATCAAGAAGCAAAAAACTTACAAAATGATAATGAAGGGTTTGCAATGTTTGAAAACCAATCAAAAATCAAGTTTTAGATTCAACAATCAATCAAATTCTGACCTCAAAAGTTCCCCCCAGGTGATCAAGCCAAAACTGGGCATCAAAAGACAATCAAGACCGAATGCCAAAAACATTTTAGACATCGTCGCAGGCCAACAATAGGATACAATGCGGAAATCACCAGTTTCCACAGGTTAGCAATCGGTAGGGTGCGGAAAGTCCACACTGGCCTAAACAGTCGGGGTGTGACAATCTAAATTTTTTGTAGGTGACATATAGAGTACAGTGGGGAAACATCTGTAAACACAAGAAAATTGGAAAGAGGGTAAAGAAATTTAGGAAACTTTCAAGGCCAGAGAGTTTGGATTGATCCCTTACAGACTCAGACACTGAAATAGAATGAAAAAAGATAGGCTAAGGGAAAATGGACAACAAAAATAAAAAACAAGTCGGATCCCCAGTGGAGTCACCAATTTTTTTATTGGATATATCAGTAAATGCAGAAATAAACTAATCTCCCTAGATCCACTTAGATCTAGAAGAAAACAAGACAAGACATGGCGCTTTCCCTAAGCTCTAATCATTGAATCTATCATCAAATAAAGGATGAGTAACATACCTTTAAATATTGCTTCCTTATTTCTTTGTTGTCCCTGCTACGCTCCAGTGCTCTTGTGTTATTGATCCTCCAATGAAACACAAACCAACCAAAGTGAAAGAAATAATAGTATATTCAATAAAGGCTTATACATGTGATCAAGGAATCATGTAATAAAATGAGAGAGATTTTATGGGAAAGAAACATGCCACTATATTATATTAAGAGAAAGTGGAAGATTCAACCAAATAGCCTTGATGTCACTATGTTCCCTTTCGAGTTTGGGGCATAAATGTGTAAGGTGGTCATCGCTAAAAGGTTTACAAGGAAACTTCACCTTATGTTTCTCTTTCTTTCTCTCTCCAACGTTATCATTTTACCTCCCATTATTATCTTTGTCTTTGGGTTTGTTACCATTTTGTCCACCCTTATGGTTGTTTCGACCTTTTTTTTTATTCCCATATGATTGTTGGTCACCAGTTGGATTCTTCGACGATTGCACAGAATGCACATCCATCAACTGGGTGGGTTTGGAGGATCCTGACGAAGTTGACCCTCCGACAGACTTTGTTTTCGAGTCTGCGGGATTTACATTGGTGGACCCTACGATTCCATCGGAATGAGGTCTGGGATTCTGTCTAGGATCATGATTTGGTTGCGGTGCATCTGGAAGAAGGTGATATAACATCCCAGACTGAGCATATATGAAATCTAATTGTTGGGCTCTGAAGATAGCTTCTTCCTCGCTGAAGACCCCAGAAGTAGCAACGTCCTTTGATATAGGAGTGTGCAAAGACTTTAGGAACCATTCTAGAAGAAAGTTTGGGGGTATAAGAGTCTTAATCAATTGTTTCTGCCTACGCCATTCCTATATATGGTCCAAGATGTGAGTGTCGGTACCCTGGCGTAAAGTAGACAAAATTTTGAGGCCAACATCGTAACGAATGGGTAGTTGAAAGTGGTTGAGAAAGGATAGCACCAACTGATGAAATGACCCATATGTCCCCTTAGGTAGTTCAATGTGCCATTGTGATGCAACTCCAATGAAAGTGCATTGAAACAATCGTAATCTAATAGATTCATGGTTCAGAGAATTCGATGAGCACCAAAGGTGAAAAATAAAATGAAATCTTTCGCTAAATGAACTAAGCTAATGATAAAGGCTCAAAGACAAAAATGTTAACCAATGAAAAATGCCTAGTTTTTTGTATTTTTAATATATTAAAGAGAAAATGCATGGACTGTAAAGAAACTTGATATATAAATTCTATTGTGTATAAATGAAATAACTCAAGTTGAATACCAAGCATCCAAGCAAACAGCCCAGGGTTCAAGGACAACAAGGATAAAAAACAAAGAGAAAGACTACGCCCAAAAATTCAACTCCCAACAGGTTTCCTGTCAACCTAGAGAAACTCAACAGGCTCTACAAAGGCCTAAGAAGACTCAACAATCCCCAAAACTCACCCAGCAATCACTAAACCAAGAAAACAAGCAAAGGGAAGTAGTATACGCAATTGTCTGGGAAAAAGGAGCATATAGACTTTAAAAAAAGGCCAGGAAAAGGAAAGAAGGATGAAAACTCAGACCCAGAGTGAACATAATCTCTCAAGTAGTGATATGACAAGAAACACAAAGGAAAAAAGAGCAATGTAGGAAGGAAAATTACTTCAACGCTTAGAAGGAAGATCTCTCCCAAGTGGAGTCGCCAATTCTGTTATGAGGGAAAAACTCTCTATGGCCAAGGTGAAACCACAATAGAAAGGTATGACTGCAGAAATCAACTCATTTCCAACATATGCTATATAAACTAATGTGCAAGATAAGAAAGAGCCCTAGCTCAATCCAACGTTTGATGGTGTTCCACCATTGAGCACTTCGACCCAAATCTTTATACCTGCAATAAGTTCTTAGCAAACAAGCTGAGCAAGTATATAGTGATGATATAAAGGGGTTAGCACATTAGATAGCATAACCCATCAATAAACATTACAAACATGCCCATGGATAATAATCATACATTTTCAATATACCAATAGGACGAGAAATGAGTATTTCTATTAATAATTGATCAGTAGAAGTAACAACATTACAAACTTCTGTGTCGGCACAGTTCAAAACCAAGAAACCAAGTTCATTCCAACTGGGCCTCCACCACTTCAATCCTCCACCAAAGGCAAGCTCACAAGAGAGAGTCAATGAGGTTCTCTTAATGATAGGGAAATAGCTTGGGGGTTGAACACTGTGTTCAGACTTGAGGGACAAAGGGATGCAGAGTCAATATGAAGTAATTTCTCCAGAGTAACTTTTCTCTCAAAGTTGAATACTTTCTCCTCTTTTCCATAGCTTGAAATTGTGCTTTTATAGCCTTCAGAATGCAACTGAAGGGCCGAGTTGGAACGTTTCCAGTATGTGGAAGGACAAGGATCAGAGATATTTTGTCATGACATGGAAACCCGACTTCATTTTTGTATTTTCTGGCACAAATCCCGATGTACGCGGGTTGTAGTGGAGCAGCTAGCGTATACGCATCTTGCATAACTGATAGGGAGCGTATATGTGAAAAAATGTATATTTTTGGCTCTAGATTTATCAAAAAGGATTACAAGTCTGTATAGGGAAATGGAAAAAGGCCCTTTATGCAAGATAGCAATGGTGAGACAAATCTTGTTATAACAGGTTAGGTTTTTGGATGTCTAGGGTTTTGGAATTCATGTTTATTATAAAAAGGCCTTCAGAACCTCATTGTAATCATGTTCTTGCAAATAAGCGTAGTTGTCACATCTCTTCTCAAAGATAAAGTTGTCACCATTCTAGCAAGTATTGCACTCTGTATTTTTACAGTATCTATACATTTATTTCATTAATAGAAATCATGTATTGTTGTATTTCTGTGTTTTTGGAAATATTTTTGTGTATTTCATAATAATGTTTTTTCTTTCATTTCGTTCCAAAAATAATCTGGATCAGTGGTATCAAAGAAGGATACTCTTGACCATTTTTCGGTGAATGTCCCCAACAAGGTCCGAGTATAGCAAGTTGGGTCTCTATCTTTTCCCTATTAAGGACAATCACTCCCACATGCCCAAGAAACCCTCCATGGTGGAAGAAAAGAAAAACAACGGAGCAGAAAATTCTATTAACTTGTTGCTTGAGAAAGATCTTGCGCGACAGTGGGACGAAATGATGGATAATTTTTCCCACATCCTTCAACACCTTCTGATAGTAACATGCACATATTCATCGAGCGACCACTTTGGAGGAACTTATCCCTTCAAGGTACAAGTTAATTTTTATATTCTCATATTTGAAGGTCAGATAGATGCGGATGCCTTAGAAAAATGGTTGAATCTTCTAGAAGGTTATTTCTCTTTTCACAATTTTTCTGACAGGGAAAAGATAACCTTCCGACTCCTAAAGGATCTCCCCAATGTCAAACATTGGTGGGAAACTTACTAGGAGAAAATTTCCACAGAGGAATCTGGAATATATGGGGCCGAACCCACTTGGGATTTTTTTGTGGATGTGATCAAGGAACAATATTACTCAGTTGATAACTATGAAGACCAGCACATGAGAAGGACCACACTGTGGAAAGAGAAGAGACAAACAATGTCAGAGTTCACAAATACTTTACATACCTTGCGCACCAAGTTGGGTATCAAAGACTCTGAGTGGCATATGGTTTTGAAATATTGTGGGGCTTTTCATAGGTACATCCAAACCGAAATGGATTTCCTAAACATCTCATCATTGGGAGCTTCTTGTCAATATGTTTTCAAAATTGAGCAGAAATTTACGCACCAGAACAAATGGGAGTTCGGGTTTGCAAATACGCAACAACCAAAGCATGATAAAGATGACCCTAACCAACAACCTCCCGAAAACTAGTCCAAGACATAAGAAAATAAGGGTAAAGGAAAGATGAAGAATGACATTGGGAAGTGGTGCAAATTCCACAAAAGACCTTGGCACAACACCAATGAATGTCTCTCAAAACAGTCATTGTTGGCTTAGGTCAAATACAAGGATCTGAACCTTGATTCAGAATCTGATCCAAAAAATAATGAAAAAAAAATAGATCATCGACGCAGAACCCACTACTACTGTCGTGACCACAACAATTCAACCAAAAGAACGAGTAGATCTTGAAGAGGGGGAGTGCCTCTTCCATTCATAGATATCGATGAAGGGGACCCTGTTGCATTTCATTTTTTATAGTGGTAGCCAAAAGAACCTCATCTCAACTGAGGTCATCAAACAATTGGGGTTATCAAAAACACCACACCTGCAACGATACAACATCGGGTGGCTTCATCGAGGACGGTATCTTTGTGCCAGCCAACAGTGCCACCTGACCTATGGCATCCAACCCTTCAAGGATGAGGTAGTGTGTGATGTTTCCCCTCTTGATATCTGTGATGTTGTTTTGGGCCAACCATATATATGGAAATGTCATGTTGTTTATGAGTCTCGACCCCGTAGTGTCATTATTACTCTAGGGGGTCAGTTCTATAGGATACCAGAGGTAGTTCTGACTATTGTTCCACCAAATTAGTGTCGCAAGGTAATCTCTCATACTTCAAAATTCAACCTCTTCACAGTCTGTTCAAAGGATGTATAGAAGTCCACTGCAACCAGTGAAACCTCAACACCTTCTATCCAACAGAAGAAGATTGCAAAATATAAATAAGATATCGCTTCTTCACCTACGATGGTTCCCACAAAATGCCCCATCAAGCCCATAGACAACAGGTTGGTGGAACAGATTCAACCCCACCAGCAACAGGTTTGTGACAACCTTCCACAGACCAAGCAGAGCAACTTCTCCATCAAGGCACGCAACTCACCAAGATTCAGATTCAACAAGCAATTTCCCCTCTTCGTCAGGCACTCAACGCAATGGATACCATTACTTACTAAGGGGGGAGGACTGATCTAGGTGGATATTGGTGGACACCCAAATGTTCCAAATTCCAACTGACTCATCTTGATAGTTTTCAATTCAACACATTTCTCTATAATGGGGACATTTCTTTGTAATTGTGGGTTATTCATTTCTGGTGCTTTACTTCCCTACATAGCATCCAAGTGTATAATGGTGTCCTCCCACCTATTCCAACTAGCTTATTTTGTAAATTTTCATGTCAATACATCTTTCTATACTTCCAAGGTCGTTTTGGGGTCCTAAATAGTGTTTTCTTGGCTTGACATAGTTAAAATGTAGATAGAGTCCAATTTTGATGGCCTAATGCGTAGCTCTCTAAAATACCTTTCCAACGGGCTATCACACGCCTAAAATGGAGATCGTATGCAAAAGTTACGACCCTGGGAAGTTTATGTACTAACTTACCCCAACGGGGCCCACATGAATTTTGGCGTTCATCTCCTAGGGCTAGTTTTTTTTATTTCTATGGTTTTGGAATTCATTTTTATTATAAAAAGGCCTTCAGAGCCTGCGCATCTGTGTCTGGGTGATATGTTGTACTAAAATTTAAATTGGTCCCAAATCCTTTAAACAACCCTTTCCAAAAATTGGAAGTGAACTTGGGATCTCGATCCGACGTTATTTCCTTAACCATGTAGCCCAACAATTTCTTTAATATAAATTTATACAATATTGGTTTCTTTATGAGTTAATTTTACATGAATGAAATGTGCATCCTTTGTAAGCATCTCCACCACTATCATGATGGAATCATGTTTCCTTGTTGTCCTATGCAATTTGGTAATGAAATCGATAGTAACAACTTCCCATTTCCATTTAGGAATGGAAAATGGTTGCACCAATGTCGTTGGATGTCTATGCTCAACCTTTACCTTCTGAAATTCCATGCATCTAGCCAAACAATTAGTGGCATCTCTCTTCATACCAAGCCAAAATTATTCCCCTCTTACAACTGTAAGAATTTTTTGGTATTCTATATGTCTAGCATATGGCACATTGTGCATCTCCTTTAAAACAAAATTTCTCAATTCCCAAAAATTAGGAACATAAACTCTATTTCATAATAATAGGATTCCATCCTCTTCTATCTTGTAATCCTTATATTTATGTTGTACATTATTCTGCTGCAAGCTTTCTTTAACTTACACATAATGTCGGTCTATTGTTACAACCTATGGAATTCTATCTTTTAAATTTGTCATGTACATACTAATGCTTGTAGCATGCATTTTATGCACCCTTATGTTGATTGTATCAATCACCATGTTGTCTTTTCCCTTTATTTGTTTGATGTCAAAGTCATATTTACTAATAAATTCTAGCCATCGAGTTTGTCTAACATTTAGTCTTAATTGTTCAAAAAAGTATTTCAAACCACTATGGTTTGTCCTTAATTCAAATTTTGTGTCCATGAGGTAATGCCTTGACCTCCTTAAATCATGTACTATGGATACCAACGCTAAGTCATGTGTGGAATAATTTATTTCATGTCCCTTCAATTTTCTAGACTCATAGAAAATTACATGTCCATTTTGTGTAACGACTCCATCGATCCCTTCCTTGCATGCATCTGTGCACACAACAAAATCATCATCTGGATCTACAACTTCTAAAATAAGTGCACTAGTTAGTGAATCCTTTAAGTGATGGAAATTTTCTTCACACTTTGCACTCAATTCAAATTTTACTCCTTTCTTTTTCAAAGATATTATTGGGTGTGAAATCTTGGAGAATCCCACAATGAATATCTTGTAGTAACCAACTAGAACAATAGACGATCTAAAATATGAAATGATTATTGGTGCTGACCAACTTTTGATTTCTTCAATTTTTTTTGGATCCACTACTATTCCATCTTCGGAAACAATGTGACCCAAATAATGGATCTGGTTTTAATAAAAAGTGAATTTACCCAATTTGGCATACAATTGGTGCTCTCTCGACACTTGTAGCACCATCCCAAAATGTTTTTCACACTCCTCCTCTCTCTTGGAATAGATAAAAATATCATTCAAGAATATAATGACAAACTTGTCCAAGAAATATTTGAACACCCCATTAATTAGACACATAAATGTAGCAAGTTCATTTGTCAACCCAAAAGGAACTGCTACAAATTCATAGTGTCCATACCTTTTCCTAAAGGTTGTTCTTCTAATATATTCTTCTTTGATTCTAACTTGATGATAGCCTGACCTCAAGTCAATCTTGGAAAATATTTTTTCTTCCTTCAGTTGATCGAAAAGATCATCAATCCTTAGAAAATGATATTTTTTCTTGACTGTAACCTTGTTCAACTATTTGAAGTCAATACATAACCTCAATGTTCCATCTTTTTTTCTTAACAAAAATAACTAGGGCTCCCTAAGGAGAAACACTTTGGGTATATGTATCCCTTCTTCAACAACTCTTCTAAATGCATTTGCAATTCTTTTAGCTCCGATGTGTTTTTTCTATAGGGAGTTTTGGACATTGGGGAAGCTCCAAGAATTAAATCAATAGAGAAATATATATCCCTTTTTGGTGGAAATCCCGAAAACTCCCGAAACACATCTTCATACTCTTTCAAGACTCGATAATCTTCATGACTTGGCTTCTTATCCTTCATTGGCTCGTCCATGTGGGTTGCATAAATTTGGCACCCTTTTCTATAACTTTTTTTCAGCTGCAATGATCAAATCTCTCAGATAGATATAGGCCTTGGAATACCTTGCACTATCCTTGAATTCCCTTCCTCATCAAGACATGTGAAAGCATTGTTATAGAAATCTAAGACAACACAATGCTTTTCTAGCCAATCTATATCAATCAAACAATCCAAAGATCCAAATGGTATGATCTTCAAATTTGTGTTAGTGTTGATTCCATTCATATTTAATGGGAAATCTTTGACAAATTTGGTTCCAGTACTTAGCTAAACTAACCAAGATTCTTCATGCTTACATTTCTTCAACTTAAATATTCAACTAGATTTGAATCAATATAGTTATAACTAACTCCAGAATCAAAATAATTATGAGATGATTATCAATCTATTTAATGTCTTTATAATAGAATCGATGTTTAACTTTAAAATATAATTTATTTTAATGTCTTTGCCTTTATTATGAAATTAAATTTTAACTTTAAATTTTAATAAACAACACCATAATTATTAATGATTTTATTTTTATCAATATAAAATTTATTTTTATCAATATTATATTGAATCAATAACTATAATATATTATGATGTATACATCTTATAAATGTGATGCACTTAGATCAGTAATCCACTCTAAGAATGAAGAAAAGCATGATGAAGGATTAAAAAAATAGTATAGAGTGAAATCCCGATTTTTATCACATTTTGAAGTTGGTCTTGTTTATGTTTGGTTTTTATATTTTTAAAGAGATATGTTAATTTTTAGTTTTTTTTTTTTTAATTTATATATATATTATTCAAGCTAAATTTCAGAAGAATATATGATGGGATAAAGAATTAGAAGATAAAAGAAAAATAAGATATTATAAGGAGATGGTTAGCCCTAATCTTGAAGATCAAAAGTAGTGTTAAAAAGAGAATCAATATTACTAAAATTAGAATTAATTATCATGATCATCCCCAAAACACCATGACATGAAAGAATATGTCACCTTTGTAACAACAAGAAGGTTTAAGATGAAAAACACTTTCTTTGCCCCAAGTATATCCAAATTATATCTCATTTTCAAAATATATGTGATAATACCAACCTTCCTAACTTTCTAAGTCATGAAAACTCAAGTGATCTTATCCCGATGTTTTTTAGCATAAAACTAGCATTATAAAAAAATATAAGTAATTTCTTATATATTTTTAAGGTCCTTGGTCTCAATGAAAGTTCGTTATGAGTTGCCAATTCCACCATTCACAGACAAAAATAAAGTAGAGTTCAGAGAGGATCCTATGTTAAATTCCCAGGGATGGGTTTGGGCATCCACCCAAATTTTCGATGAATATTATGTATTGAAAGCATTGGTCATTTTTCATCTCTGTCTCAATGATTCCTGTGTTTTGCTCTAAAACATGGCAGTTCTGGAGGCGATGCCACTCAGCTTGGGTGAATTTGCTGAGTTAATGGGGACTCTGCTGGGAGTGATCATATTCATTACTCTTATCGGAGTGGACACTTTCAAAGCATTAAAGAAGGGAGCATATTGGATTCCTGAGGATGCTCTTGTCCTCACAGCGCTTACCATTCAAGTTCTGAATTTACTCAATGGCCAGACTATTTTACTCAAACAAATCTTGGATAATCCACAACCATTGAACGATGAGGATGTTAAAAATAACTTGTTCATGATACATAGTAGCAGAGTAATGTTGTGTGTGTTAGTAGCTTATCTACTGCCATGAATGGCTAGTTCTGGATCGAAATATTCATGGGGTAAATTAGTCGCCCTGGCATTGAGTATCTTCATACACATTTCTTTGGAGTTGTTCAACGTTCATCGACGTTTCTCAGATTCCAGGTTATATCTTGTCACAAATTACTTCTATTTCTGGCCATATGCCAAGGCGGTCACCAAGGCTTTGTTCATTGTATCCGGTGTCATAATATCGCTATCGCTAGTATGGATGATTCTTCTTCTCAACTCTTCTATTATTGCCAATAAAAGCATCAAGACTATAATACGTAAAAAAATTCCCAAAATTCTAGCAGTGCAATCAAATGGTGCAGAATATTCATGGCCGATAGTATAACATCAAGTACTCAAATCGTGGATCATCGCCCATGCATGTTATCCTGAGCACATCATTGCCAGATCAGTTTTAGCCTCATCAACTACATTGGCAATCACAATTTGCATTTTAAGTTCAATTATTGCATGGATTGTCCAGGGTCCAATTGTAATCCTATTTGGCCCTGTCAGTTCTTGGTTGAAATTCATGACAACTATCCTGGAAGTAGTATTCATCCTAATAGCATGGGAAATCATCAGTTGGAGATGGCTTCTCTCTGTAGTTTATACTATGGAAGATGGCGATGGCAGAAAGAGGAGAGTTGGCGTAGCTCTTTCGTGGTAGAAGACTTTTGGACGAGGCTATTGCTGCATCAAACAGGGATATTGCTGCGATGTGTGTTTTGGCTGCAGTTTCTTATGGTGTTCTTCAGTAAAGGATGTTTTTTCCTCTCAGAGCTTATCTTCCACAATAACCTTACAGTCAGGTTATTATTAAAGCATGAAAAAGGAATGGTGGAAGATAGTTCAGAAGACGAAACAATTTTCGAAAATGTGCACATTCTATGGGAGACTTCCAGGAGCTTGTTTGCAACAAATAGAAATTCAATCAAGAAAGCGAGGGAACTTATGATTGAAGGCAACATGGATGGAAAAAACTGCGATACCCTAGTCGGGTTTCTGAGAAAATATAGGTCGTCGGGATATGTGGGTATAAGTTGTTTGGATCTCGAGACTGCGCAACATCAAACCGGTTTGAAGTTCCTGTGCAGACGAGATCCGGGCCCTGCCCTAAATATGGAAAGGAATTTTATATACGCCAGCAAACGGTCTTGGAAGCTAACCGCAGTGTCATTGATCAATATAATCATTTGGCTATCTCCTCAATGTGGAGAAGAATCTGTAAAATCATACTGTGAGGCAGGTGAACTGATGAATTTGGTTTTGGAGTCTGATCCTGAAACAGTGAACTTGCTGAGTAAAGTTGCAGATAGTCTATTCAAAACATTGCCAGAAAGAAGTGCAGAGAAAGCTCCTGCTATAACCATGGAAGAGGTAGCGGCTGCAATCAAAGATCTCGCAGAAGAGAGTGAAATAAACATTGAGGTGATCGGCCATGGACAGGACTCTCTGGATTGGAAGAAGGCAGCTGCAGGGAATGCCTTATACAAATTGTGCAAGAGCATAGATTGCACATCAGGTAATTTTANAGAGCCACCGCTAGTCCTTCCAAGTTCATTCATGTTGATGTTGCATTTCCATGTGGTGGAATTTAATTGGACCTTGTGTTTAATGAGACAACCATGTTTAAGGATTCCCGAGACATGTCTCGTTAGACATTTAATAATTAGTCCACATTATATCCAACTATCATAGACTCGTACCTTTGTGGACTTGATGCATCCTACCATGAAGAAACATGAGAGTGGATGTGGTTGTATTCCTCATGTAGGCGAAAATATGATGCAATATGCGTCTAGCAAGTGTCAAGTGTCTAACGAACTTAAGCCATGGAACCCCAGGCCCACCAAGGCATCCAAACCTAAAATATTATGCATTAGGCTTAAGTCTAGGTACCATGTTTCTAAGAAATTTCTTGCATTGGAAATATTTGAAATGACAAATCTGCTCAATTCCTATGGATCTGATATAAAWWTTTTATTTAGAACTGTGAATATGATGATGGAATACTAACTAACAACACGTGAACATGCAACTGAAGGTACAACCAAATAGGTACCTGTCAGATATTTCTTCATCGAGTGAGGAAATATTAGGACAAATAGAGGCCAAAAATGCGACTGCATCTAGTAGATATGATAAGAAAACAAGGACAAGAGGTGAAAAAGTCAGAATAAAATTTTGTAGACACATGAAATTTTTTTTTGCCGAAGGAGGATCATGATATTATGATGATGAGAGCATAGGAGACATAGATGTTCCACTCAGATATAAGCATCCGGTGAAGCAATGGTTACCTAAGGAACTACCTCCTATAGATGTTGACTTCGTTGTCAATAATAGGACATATCACATTGCACCATCCTCCTTGCATGGATTGGGGCTACTTTCAATGGATGGAATAATTGTAAAATACAATACAGTAACTGAATTGATGGACTATGTCAAATCGTGTTACAATTATAATGATTGGATGTGGATGGTCTGGTACATGCGAACTATGCGGAGATATGCACTTGCCACAAATTATATACAACTAATAGACAAGGATAAAAATAAGGGAGCGACTATCTATATTGATGGAAGGCCTAAAGCTTCCGAAAATATCGCAAGGTTTATAAACAGCACGCGACCCGGGACAACAAACAAAAAACCGAATTGCATATTTGAGGGACATGAAGAGAATCGAGTAGTCCTGTGCGCAATAAAAAAGATAGCTCCCAGGGAAGATTTATTAATGGATTACCATTTGAATCGAATAGACACATTGACTAATAGAGTGCAGTTTCTTATACAACACCTCTTTAAGAAACCTCTACTTATTGCATTATATTTTTTTATTATCTTTAACATTGTTGTAAATATTATCGTTAACATTGTTTTTTTGTTATCATTAACATTTTTTTAAATATTTTGGGGTTCTAATTATATTATAATGTGGCAGGATGATTGTGGAAAAGGGCTAGCCACAGAACATGTAAATGATTATCAATTTCCACTTTCATTTTACGTTGTTTTTATTATTTTCTTATATAATTTTATTGAAATAACATTGCTTTTGCTGAAATTATATGTAGTTAGCAGGCCATGTGGATCATGATTCCGTCGATGAGGAGGGGTTTTATTCTTGTGCTGATCCGATTCTCTCATTAAAAAAAAGATCATTAAAGCTAACAATGAACTATTTATCTTGTTAGATCGTACAAAAAAAACTCCAGACATCAAATAAAGGATCAA
>JZKD02S1676180.1:183748-212706 GCA_000966675.3 Picea glauca
ATATTATAATATTTTGGTCACGCAATATCAACCATGTTAACACACTTAATGTCATTTGGATTTATGCAGGTGATTCGAAGGTCGCGGTCACATTTAGAAGTTTCAATCGACAAGTAGATCTTCAAGGCTTCATGGTTTGTATAGAACATCAAGGCCGGGTGTCTTTGCCTAAGTTTTAAAGACATATATATTAATTATGATTTTTCTTGGTTAAAGTAATGAGGTCATGTTAATCTTATATACTAGTTTTTTTTTTTTTTTTGGGGGGGGGGTTTGTGGGATTATTTTGAAATGTATTTATGTATGCTAGTTTATAGGATGGTCTTGTTTAGGTTAGTTTTTTTAGTGGATATTTTTGAAAGTTTGATGAAAGATTTTAATATTCAAGTTTTGGTTTAAAATGTGTATTTATATTTTCAAATAAAATAATAAATATATGGATTTTGTTTTATAGAAAATGATGTTATTTTTATCTCTTGCATAATTGGAATAGGAAATGAAACAAAATATTTATGTGAATTAATGAAATTAAAGCTAGTGTTAATACTACCAATAGAAAACAAAGTTTTTCACTTATAACTTTTTGGAGATTTCTTGGTCACTTAATGGATAAAAAGAGAATTCACCTTACATAATTTCACTGTACAACCTTTATTCCATGACATTCTAAACATCAAATCAATTTTCTCTCATATTACATTTGCACATGTTTGCATGGATAGGAAAAAGAAAGAATTTATTATCCAAATAAAGAATTGCTTTTGGAAAGAGGAATGTGGAAGATTGCCAAAAGTTTCCAAGCTCACACCTCAACCTATCTTAATTATTATTGGTTTTGATAATTTATCATACTCATAAATAATTGAACCCATGTCTTCTTACAAGAGGATTGATTGAATCTCTTTATATAAACATCATTTACTTATACTAAAAGGTAAATTTGTACAGGATGGTTTCTTATCGAAACATAATATTTTTGTTCAGAAGAAAAAGAGCAATATATATTATATATATATAGTGACATACTCAAAAATGTATAAACATAAGATTATTTTCAACTCTTAAAATTATAAGACTTTTTAAAATGTTTTACATTAGCTATTTTTAAAATTTTGTTTCTCTAAATAAAATTACTTAACTTTTTTTTTTTACATGCCAATTTTAAATAAACTTATATTATATGATTTGATAAAATAGGTTGTTTATAAGTAGGTTTATTGTTTCTCTAAATAAAATTACTTAACTTTTTTTTCTTTCCATAGTGGTACTATAGTTAAGTAATGTCTATGCTCCATGAGTTATGTTATTTTCATGTTACCATGACTAGTACGAAAAGACACAAAATTATACTCGGTTGCATTTTCATTGATTTTAGAGCACGAGAACAAACAAAGATTAGGCTCAAGCTTTTTCTAAAAAACCTTAAAAAGTACTTATACATGTGTACTTATACATGTGACAACTAGAAAAACAAATCAAGAAAAATATGTGTATCTCATTGTTCAGGATCCTAGTTCTTCCATATGCAAGAAAACAAAACACTGACGAGACCATTAGACCTTTAGGTTTTGGAGAAAATGCATAAAATAATATGAAATATTAATAGAAAAAGTAAAAAATGAAATAAATATAGGTAAAATCATTTTTTACTATTTCATTTGCATTTTGCCCAAAACTTTCCTAGAAACCCTATTTTTACCTCATAATTCGGATGTCGATTACGGGAGGTACGAGCGACCATTCAATGAACGGCTTTTGCCAAAACGGTAATCCCCTTGTCCTCTTTCTTTTCAATGGATTAAATTTCATTTTTATTGTTGTAAAATGGATTTTTGAGTTGAGTTTTAGGCCGGTAGGTGCACGCTGGGGCCGCCACAGGTGAGCTATATCGGGACCTACGGAAACCATAGGTTTTCGCATGTGGCCCGTGGTTCACCTGCGGAAACCCTGCACTGTGTGTAATAGTCCACCTGCTGCGGCCAAAAATAAAAATTTCTTCATACGCGTTTAGCCAATAAAAACTTTTCAAAGTAGCAAATGAGAATGCTAACTCCCTTTTATTGTCCCAATACAGGTTTTTGATCATCAAAATGCTAGAGTGGAGGGAGAGGGAAAACGAAGATGATGATTTCATTGCTTTGAATGACCCGGGAACTGTAAATGCCATCCGACGGTGTAGTTTACTGAAATTCTTTAAAATCCGGGGCATGAGGGCCCAACTAAGGTTACTGGAGAATCTAGTCCACATGTGGGATGTGGACCAGCAAGTGTTTCATGTGGGTTCCCACGTACTGTCCTTAGATATCGAGGATATCTATTTCTTGATGGGATTATCTCGTCATGGATCTCATGTGACCTTAACAAGAGGCAAAGGTGGTGGTGTACCAATGAGTGAGTATCTTCGTTGATACTGTGATCCCAAGGCAAAGAGATGCAAGGGAAAAGCTTCCATCATAGGTGTTCAGGATTTACCCCTCCAGACTATTCTTTTTACCATTGCACATATGGCGGGGAGTGCATCTCCTCACATGGCACTCCAAAGCTATTTTAAATATGCAGTAGAGTGCATGGAGCCTTGGGTTTTTAACTGGAGCGACGGAGTTATTCGTAGCATGAAGACACAACTGACAAAATGCAAGAGAGGGGACCTGAAAAAATTTGGATACAGGTCTATCTTAGTGTCTTTCTTCCTAGAGAGAGTCCCCCATTTACGTTTACAGGTAGAGTGGGGCATATCGGCTCCACGAGACCCAAGGATGAAAAGGTGGTGCGACTTCATGGCACGACATGTGGTGGGCCCTATCATGAAGTATAATGATGTATTTGTTGACTAGTTGAGGCCTCAACTTCTGATGGTGGATGATTATGCATATGTCGGGTTGCATTTCGAAGGTGACCCTGACTTGTTTCTACCTGAGGGATTTCAGTGGGGACATCTAGGTAAGAAATACATTTTTTTTTTATGATGTTTTTGTGAATTTTGAAATATAAATTGTTCTTTATTCTTTCAATCCAATGACTAATCAAAACTTTTTGACAATGCAGATATAGGGCCACACCGGCCTTCGAGTACATCCCGTATTCAAAGATGAGGGGAAGCAGTCGTGGTAGCAGGATGGGATGTTGGTGACTATGAGGCGGTCGAGTAGAACCTAGAGGGATTGATAGCAGATATCCCGAATATCTCCATCGATGAGATTCTGAGGCATTATCAATGCCACACTATGGGCGTATCTAGTTCACTTAGTCGACTACTTCGTAGGGTAGGATCGGCAGTAGTGTTCTATTGTGAGTAGCATCCTTGATGCTATTTTGTATATGAAACCAAGTGCTTCTCATTTTGATATTTTTGGTCTTCAGATGAAAACACCTTTTTATAAAACACTTTTATCATTATATATATATATATATATATATATATACACACGAGGCTTCTACCGGCTTACTTGCTTTAATGTGAATTGTGGTTGGATTTACATGTGTCTTAAATGTTTGTCTAACACATAATTAGCTAATTGATGCAGAGCGCACGCCACCCAGGCACATCTGCTCTCACAGGATATTCTTCCTTTTCGCCCGAAGAACTCCAAGGTCCTTCTATTTCCCTATCAGGAAATCTGCACCCACAACAATATTTCCCCGAGGTCTCCCCTTTACTACCGGAAGATCAGCTAAATCTTGTTATCTCGCGAGTTCGTGACTCAAAGCCTCCTACTCTTCCTTTCAAATCTTGCAATACTCGACCTAGCGATACGGGTATATCTCCTCCCTTTATTAGTGCTCTCACCACATGCAACCGTAGGCTAGGCTTAATTTTTAGCGCCTCTCGCAACTCACATCCTTCGTGAGTTTGTGAGGTGAACTCTTGTGCCTCTCGTTGCGATCCTCCGAGACATGATAGGTCAACGCTAGGCTGAATCCTCCCTTGACGGATTGCACTACTCGCAACCTCGCAACCTCGCAACCTCGTCGGTTGAACCGTCGAGTTTTCACCCTCCTATTCCGCGAATCCCCGAGATACGATAATTCAATGGAGCATTGACTCCTGTCTCCAGGAAACGTGTGTCCACCCGTCGACCACATGGGTCCCACCTTATGCTGTGCCACGCGTTCACACGAACCTCTTCTCTCGGCACTTCACCTCGCAAATCCTAACACCAATACCTCGGGACTTCTTGCGACGAGATCCCGATAACTTGGTTCCACCTGTACTCCACTTATCGACTTCTCTATGGCCCACACTGTCCTCCAACTGTCGGGATATCGCTTCTCGCAACCTCGCGATCCCCGCGTCCAAACCCTTGGGTCTTTTCTCGCGAGGTCCCGATACACGATCCCACACGCAGATCCAACGATCCTCCTACGATCGGGATCCAATGGTTATCCTCCTTCTCGCGCCTCGCGTCCTCATGACTTGGAGTACCCAATGTTTGGGCTTTCACCCTGCGAACTTCCGAGTTCGCGAGACCTCTTGATCTCTGCCACCTGTCCTTATCAGATGGACGACTCCTAGCCTTCTCGCCACTTCGCCACTCGCGAAACTCAAAGACTTCATTTTCGGTTCTCCAATGTTCGAGTATCCGAGATGGGATAATCTCCTTACACACGTCCCCCACAACAAACGACTCTGATCTTGTAGGGATATCGCGTCTCGCGATATCGTTGTTCTTGTTGCACAACTTTTGGGGATTCAACTCGCGAGTCTACGATGCACGATACCACTTGTAGATCCGACGGCTCCCGTGATTCTGAATCGACGGCTCTGCCTCTCCTGAGCTTCAAACCCTTCGGACCTTCTCGCTGTAACCTCCTTGCGCCTCTGCAAGATCTAACGATCCTCGGAACTTCGTGAAATCTCCTCAGAGGATTTCAACCGTTCGTTCTTCATTGTATAATCCACGAAATGAAAAGAGTGTCTCTCCACGAGACTCCTTTGCCACTTCGCCAACCTGCGATGCTTCTTGCAACTTCAGTCGCACTTATCTACACTGATCTTAAGCAACTCAGAGGCCTACCCTTCCTGATATTTTCTAAATTACTTCAACCTCAATGAGGTTCTTTACACGCACTCCTTGTGGCAAACTTGCGAACACTTCAACTGTTTGAGCTTTTTTTGACTCTGCGTATGCCCGTAGCAGCAGTCCTCTAAAGCTTCTGCTCAGTTTCACAACTGAGACTCTCCTCAGCCTACGCACTCCTTGCACGGCTTTAGTAACCCACTTTCACTTCTGAGTGGTTTGAGAACAAGAGTTTACTCTCTGAGCCTTCTGTCGACGCACTCCTTGCGGATGACTTCAACTACACTCCTTGCAGGAATCCTCGCTCAAAAGAGAAACAATTGTAACTCACCTCACTTCCTCTCAGATTTCAATCTCGACACATGAAATCATACACACAGCATGATAAAAAATGCATAACAGGAAGTAATTCTCATAAGTAGAGCATTCAACACACATACACAGAGAATAACACAACAACCATGAATCTGAATCAACTTCTTCTCTTAATTTAAGATCTGTACATGGATGTCTCCCACAATCCTCTACTATTCTCCTATACTCTGGATTCTTCTAACTCTTCCTGAACTGATCATAATACAATAATACAATGAGGGTGTCTATATCTTGTTTCCCTCCTCCTTATAGAACTGTCTAATCTAAAATATTCAATTCTACCTACTTACATTTACTACTTATAAATGCCTCTATCTATCTCAGACAAGAGCGTATGGCTCCAGGTTTGATTACAATTTTACCAAGGCGCCTAAATTAAATGATCTCATTTATGTTTGCGCATCAACTTCAAGGGAAATTTAAAAACTTGCACTGGACGTCTTCCAGCTGTCTTCTGCTTCCACGTTGGTTTTTCTTGTTGTGAGGGATGCTCCTACATCATACTCACTCGCTTGAAAATTTGCATGGGCTCCTGTCCATGAGCTCCTGCATGGTATGCCCATGCTTCCGTATCTCTGCTTCAGTCTCCCAGCTGGCATCTTCAACTGGATGTCCCTTCCACTTGACCAAATATTCAAAATATTCTTTCCTTCTGGTTTTCTTACCCATTCATTTATTCAATATCTGTTCCATCTGTGGCTTCTCTGCAACTGGCATCTTCTTCTGCCATTGAACTTTCGACTATTCATCACTTGTTCCTGCTTCCTCAAGCTTGTATGGGTATAAATCCGAGACATTGAATATCAGAGATATTCCAATGCCCTCTGGTAACTCGATCTCATAAGCGTTTTCTCCCAATTTCTTTAGGACTCTGCATGGCCCAATTTTCTTCATTTTCAGCTTGTTGTATGTTCCTCTCAGGAACCTTTCCTTCCTTAGATGTGCCAGAACTAGATCACCAACTTCGAACTGAAGTTGTCTTTGATTGTGATCTGCTCTGCGCTTATATTCCTGGTTTGATTCCAGCAATCGCTCCTTCACCCTCCTGTGAAGTTCTTCCATCGCCTCTGTGAATTCTTTAGTGCTTGTGCTCTTAGTTATTATTTGCTCTGAATCCCTCAATTCAGAAACTCCTTTGGCTACCTACTGTATACATTCTCAAATGGGCTTTTTCCTGTGCTCATGTTCACTGAGTCATTATATGCAAACTCTGCTTGTGGCAACACATTGTTCCAACTGCTATGGTGCTCTGTCACCAAGCTCCTCAACAAGTCTCCCAGACTTCTGTTTACCACTTTTGTTTGTCCATCCATCTGAGGATGATAAGCAGAACTAAACATCAAATTAGTCCCTATATTATTCCACAATGTTCTCCAGAAATTCCCTATGAATTTTGTGTCTCTGTCCGAAACTATGCTTTTCGGCAATCCATGAAATCGAACGATCTCCTTGAAGAACAGATTTGCGATGTGAGTCGCATCACTGGTCTTCTGGCATGGAATAAAATGTGCCATCTTGGAAAACCTATCCACTACCACAAATATGGAATCAACACCTCTTTGGGTCCTTGGCAATCCCAATATAAAATCCATGCTAATTTCATCCCACGGCTTGTCTGGTATGGGCAATGGTTGATAAAAACTTGTATTCTGCTACTTGCCTTTTGAATGCTGGCAAATCCTGCATCTGTCCACAAATCTCTTGACCTCTGACCGCATCCCTGGCCAAAAGTATGGCTCGCTCAGCTTTGCAAATGTCTTATCATGGCCAAAATGTCCTTCCAATCCTCCACTGTGCTTCTCTTTCAACAAGTTCTCCCTCATGGAGCAATTCAGAATACACAATTGATTGCCCTTAAACAACAACCCTTTCTGGATCACGTACTCTATCCACTGGCTTCTGTCTCTGAGAAATGGATTCTCAGCTACTTCATAAGCTTCCTTAAAGTCTGAATCATCTGCATACATGTCCTTAATATCATCAAAGTCTAACGTATGGACTTTGAACTCCTGCAATAGCAAACACTTCCTGCTCAAAGCATCAGCAACTTTGTTAGTAGTACCAGAAATATGTTTTATCACAAAAGTGAAATTTTGCATGTATTCAACCCATTTAACATGCCTCTGATTCATCTTTTCCTGCTGAGTCACAAATTGTAATGCATGGTTATCACTATACAAAACAAATTCCTTTGGTATCAAATAGTGCCTCCATTTCTTTAATGCCTATATGATGGCATAAAATTCTTTATCATACGTGGAGTACTTTTCTTTTGCCTCATTCCACTTCTCACTGAAATATGCAATCGGCCTGTCCTTCTGGCTCAAGACCGCTCCTATGGAAAAGCCACTTGCATCACATTTCACCTAGAACACTTTCGTAAAATCCAGCAATACCAAAATCGGTTGTTCTGTGATCTTTTGTTTCAATAGGTTGAAACTCTTCTCTACCTCTTCAGTCCAATGAAAAGATTTATGTATTTTCTTGACGGTATCCATCATTTCCGCGCTAATTCCACTGAAATTCCTGATGAATTTTCGGTAGAAACTAGCCAGTCCATGAAAACTCCTCACCTCGAAAATATTTCTCGGTGATGGCCAATTTTTAATTACTTCCACTTTACTTGGATCCATATTTAATTCATTCGCCGATATGACAAATCCCAAGTAAATGAGTTATGTCTTCATAAACGAATATTTCTTCATGTTGATCAACAACTTCTCCTGTTGTAGCTTCTTTATTACTGCAGCTAAATGCTTCAGATGTTCTGCTTTTGTTTTACTGAAAATCAATATGTCATCTTGATAAACAATGACAAACTTACCAATGAATTCCTTCAGTACTTCATTTGTTAATCTCATGAAGGTACTCGGTGCATTCGTCAAGACAAACAGCATGACTAGCCACTCATACAAACCTTCGTTTGTTTTGAAGGTTGTCTTCCACTCATCTCCTTCCCTCATGCAAATATGATGGTATCCACTTTTCAAAACAACCTTTGAAAAAAAATTGGCTCCACCTAAACAGTCCATCAAGTCGTCCATCTGTGGAAATGGAAACCTGTACCTGATGGTTATCTTGTTAATGCCTCTGGAATCGGTGCACATTCTCCAACCTCCATCTTTCTTTGGAATTAATACCGTTGGAACGACACACGGGATTAAACATTCCCTGAACAGTTCTTTATCCAACAGTTCCTGTACCTGCTTCTTAACCTCCTCATTCTCCTAAGGCATCAACCTGTACGTGTCCTTATTCGGCAAACTAGCTCCTGGTACAAGGTCTATATGGTGACTTACACTCCTCATTGACGGCAACGAATGAGGTAATCCGTTTACCACTATGTCAGCGAACTCTTCCAGCAGTTCCTGAATTTCTTCCGACAAATCGTCCACTCTTGTGCTAGTCAGAACAATTCTTGGTTTTCTGACCACAAAGAACTGTGGATCCTCCTTCTTAACTTCTGTAAGAAGTTCCTTCCCACTCATGAGAAGTACTATGTTTCTCACTTCCGGTTTCACTTCTTTATTCTCAATTGGACACAACATATGAGTCCTCCCATTCTTCTCCAGGGTATATGTATTCATCCTCCCATAATGAATCACATTTCTATCATATTGCCATGGTCTACCCAGCAATAAATGACAAACAACCATAGGAATAACATCACATAAAATCCTATCATTTCATCCTCCTATCTTAATGTCAACTAAGCACTGTTTAGTGACATTTACCTGATGTCCCTTCTGTAGCCATGAAACTTTGTATGGACTCGGGTGATCAGTTGTCTCCAACTCTAGATTTTCTACCATCTCGTTTGAAACGAGATTATGTGTGCTTCCACTGTCCACGATGACCTTGCACACTCTATCCTTGGTCTTGCAAGCAGTCCTAAAAAGATTGTTCCTCTGTGCTGAATTTTCCATCTCTTTCTCTGGCGTCAAAAGGACTTTCCGCATTACCAACGATCTTCCGCCTTCAGTGTACTCTGCCTCAACATCTCGCCTCTGTGCCTCGGCGATGTGACTTTCTCTAGTTTATTTCTTTTTCTCTGGACACTCAAACGACCTGTGCCCATTCTTTCCACACGTGAAGCATGTAATTACTCCACCTCTTCCTCTTCCTCTACCTATGGTACGAGAAAACCTATCATTATCAACATATCCTCCTCTTTGTTTTGTTTGTTGTCCTCGCTGCTCAACATATCTCCTTCTCTGCGAGGTTCCACCTTTTTCAGCTTTTCCCTGAGGTTTCTTCCATTCCTCCTTGGGCTTCTGGTATTTCTCTTGGGAAATTGCCTTGCCTCTGGGCTAACTTCTGCCTCTACCTTGCTGACCTTGCTTACGGTTCAACTTCTCTTCAGATTTCAAAGCCAATTGGTAAGCATCCTCCATTGTCCAGATGGTCGCCATACTTATTTCATCCTGAATTTCATACCTCAGGTCATTCATATATCTGGCCACCTTTTCGTCGTTGCTTTCGCGATGACCTGCCCTGATATTCAACCTATAAAATTCCTCAGTATACTCCTTCACTGTCATCAGCTTCTGTCTCAGGTTCTGCATCCTCCTGAACAGAGAAATTTGATAATCCCTGGGAATGAATTTTGCCTTCATCTTTGCAATCATCCTGTCCCAACTCTTAATTTTTTGCTTGCCTTGGCAACACCTGCCATATTGTAGTTCATCCCACCACAAGGTTGAATGTCCTTTCAATCTTGTGACGGCATGTCTGACCTTCTTATCATCTTCGATATCTTCATAATTGAAGTAAGTGTCAAGATCTCTAATCCAGTCTAGCAGCTCTTCCGCATCCATATTTCCCTCATAAACTAGAATGTCCATTTTTACCTTTGTACTCATTCTTGCAACAGCTTTAAGTAAACGTTCACTCGCTGCATCTTCCATTGGGATTTATTCTCCTCGGTGTCAAGTATCCTCTTCATCCTCGGATTCACTGATATCTCCTGCATCAGCTTTGCGCCTTTGTGATGTCTCCATGTCCTCCATTCTGGCACGAAGATTTCACATTTCTCTCTCCATGTCTAGATTCTGTACTGGCCTACCTTTTTCTCTAGGAAATTCCCTTTCCTCCTCTGAATCGGGTGATTGTCTACCTCTTCTCCTTGGCGGCATGGTGAATTCTCCCTGTCCTCTACTATAGAAAGCAAAGAAGATTTTTCTAAGCTCTGATACCACTTGACGCAGAGCGTGCACCACCCAGGCACGTCTGCTCTCACAAGATCTTCTTCCTTTACGCCCGAAGAAATCCAAGGTCCTTCTATTTCCCTATCGGGAAATCTGCACCCACAACAATCTTTCCCCGAGGTCTCCCCTTTACTACCGGGAGATCATCTAAATCTCGCTATCTCGCGAGTTCGTGAATCAAAGCCTCCTACTCTTCCTTTCAAATCTTAAGATACTCGACCTAGCGATATGGGTATATCTCCTCCCTTTATTAGTGCTCTCACCACATGCAACCATAGGCTAGGCTCAACTGTTAGCGCCTCTCGCAACTCTCATCCTTCGTGAGTTTGTGAGGTGAACTCTTTTGCCTCCCATTGCGATCCTCCGAGATGCGATAGGTCAACACTAGGATGACTCCTCCCTTGACGGATTGCACTACTCGCAACCTTGCAACCTCACCAGTTGAACCGTCGAGTTTTCACCCTCCTATTCCGCGAATCCCCGAGATACGAGAATTCAACGGAGCGTTGACTCCTGTTTCCAGGCAACATGTGTCCACCCGTCGACCACACGGGTCCCACCTTATGCTCTACCACGCATTCACACAAACCTGTTCTCTCGGCACTTCGCGACTCGTGAATCCTAACACCAATACCTCGGGACTTCTTGCGACGAGATCCCGATAACTTGGTTCCACCTGTACTCCACTCGTCGACTTCACTATGGCCCACACTTTCCTCCAGCTTTCGGGATATCGCTTCTCGAAACCTCGCGATCCCCACGTCCAAACCCTTAGGTCTTTTCTCATGAGGTCCCGATACACGATCCCATGTGCAGATCCAACGGTCCTCCTACAATCCAGATCCAACGGTTATCCTCCTTCTCGCACCTCGCGTCCTCGTGACTTGGACTACCCAATGTTTGGGCTCTCACCCTGTGAACTTCCGAGTTCGCGAGACCTCTTGATCTCTACCACCTGTCCTTATCAGATGGACGGCTCCTAGCCTTCTCGCCACTTCGCCACTCGCGAAACTGAAAGACTTCCCTTTCGGTCCTCCAATGTCCGAGTATCCAAGATGGGATAATATCCTTACACGCATCCTCCACAACGAACGACTCTGATCTTGTAGGGATATCGCGTCTTGCGATATCAGTGTTCTTGTTGCACAACTTTTGGGGCTTCAAATCATGAGTCCCCGATACACGATACCACGTGTAGATCCGACGGCTCCCGTGATTCTGAATCAACAGCTCTAGCTCTCCTGAGCTTCAAACCCTTCGGACCTTCTCACCGTAACCTCCTTGCACCTCTGCAAGACCTAACGATCCTCGAAACTTCGCGAAATATCCTCATAGGATTTCGACCGTCCGTTCTTCTTTGTATAGTCCACGAAATGAAAAGAGTGTCTCTCCACGAGACTCCTTTGCCGCTTCGCCAACCTGCGACGCTTCTTTCAACTTCAGTCGCACTTATCTACATTGATCTTCAGCAACTCAGAGGCCTACCCTTCCTGAGATTTTCTAAATTACTTCAACCTCAATGAGGTTCTTTACACACACTCCTTGCAGAAAACCTGCGAACACTTCAACTATTCGAGCTTTCTTTGACTCTGCGTATGCCCGTAGCAGCAGTCCTCTGAAGCTTCTGCTCAGTTTTGCGACTGAGACTCTCCTCAGCTTGCTCACTCCTTGCATGGCTTTAGTAACCCAATTTCACTTCTGAGTGGTTTGAGAACAAGAGTTTACTCTTTGAGGCTTCTGTCGACGCACTCCTTGCGGACGACTTCAACTGCACTCCTTGCAGGAATCCTCGCTCAAAAGAGAAACAATTGTAACTCACCTCAATTCCTCTCAGATTTCAATCTCGACACATGAAATCATACACACAGCATGATAAAAAATGCATAACAGGAAGTAATTCTCATAAGTAGAGCATTCAACACACATACACAGAGAATAACACAACAGCCATGAATCTGAATCAACTTCTTCTCTTAATTTAAGATCTGTACATGGATGTCTCCCACAATCCTCTGCTATTCTCCTATACTCTGGATTCTTCTAACTCTTCCTGAACTCATCATAATACAATAATACAATGAGGGTGTATATATCCTGTTTCTCTCCTTCTTCTAGAACTGTCTAATCTAAAATATTCAATTCTACCTACTTACATTTACTACTTATAAATCCCTCTGTCTATCTCAGACGAGAGCGTATGGCTCCAGGTCTGATTACAATTTTACCAAGGCGCCTAAATTAAATGATCTCATTTATGTTTGCACATCAACTTCAAGGGAAATTCAAAAACTTGCGCTGGATGTCTTCCAACTGTCTTCTGCTTCCACGTTGGTTTTTCTTGTCATGAGGGATTCTCCTGCATCACTAATGCATGTGTTAATGTATTTAGACATCTAGGAATATGATGATATTCAATGTAATCAAAGTAACGTTCCAAGAGGTGAATTCGTAGATATACGTGTAACAAAGTAAGACTTCGGATAGCATAGACATTACTTAACTGTAGTACCACTATATTCCGCTATATTATTAGTTTCACAACCGAGGAAGACACCGTGCAGACTGATTAACTCGTTTCTAGGTGCATAGATTTCCCAAGCAATGAATGCTAAGTTCTGAGTACTATGACTAGTGCCATCGACGAATCCAATGTAGGGCAGTGAAGGCACTAGCATCTAGAAACCAAGCACAACGCAAGGTAAGTAGTTGGGGGTCGAAACCAAATAACGAAAAAGCACACAAAAGTAGAACACAATAGTATGATACAATAAAAATACAAGAACTTATGCAAAGATGACCCAAGCATAGTACGTATTTAAGTAAAGCCCATTTCTAGGCTCACTCAAAGGAATGCCATCATAATACACTAACTCATAAGCTACCTTCTCCAACACCCGTTTGACAATATAAGGACCTCACCACATAGCCTCGAATTTTCTGGCCCCTAGTAAATCACGATCTTGTTCATAGAGAAGAACTAGATCACCTTTAGAGAAAAAACATGGCTTGAGATGCTTGTCATATTGGGCTTTGACATGCTTTTTCTAAGTTTCAATAACCAGGGTGGCATCACAACGAGTTTCATCTAATTGCATCAGGTACAATAGACGTTCCTCTTCATTAGAGGTGTTGAGGAGAAGTTCAATGGATAGCTTCAAAGATGGTATATCACATTCAATCAGCGGGATAGCTTCGATACCATACACTAATTGGAAAGGTGTAAACTCTGTGGAAGACTTTAGAGATGTTTGATAGGCCCATAACGCTGAAAACAACATCGTGTGCCAACTTGTCTTGTGAATTCCTATTATCCATCGAAGAATAGTGATAAGAACTTTGTTTATTGCTTCAACCCGGCTATTCACCTATGGATAGTAGGGGGTTGAGTTTTCATGCCAAAGACCCAACTTTTCAGTAAGCTCAGACATCATGAAGTTTCGAAAATGGATACCATGATCAGTAATGATAGCTTGTGGGATTCCAAAGTGAGTGATGATATGATTGAATATGAAAAGTGTTGTAGTTTTTCCAGTGTTATCAAATGTAGGAATCGCCTCGACCCATTTAGTGAAATAATCCATAGCTACGATGATGTATCCATGCCCCCTAGTCAAGTGAGGGTTACATGTCATGAATTCAATGCCCCATTTTGAAAAAGGACCAACAAAAACTACAGGGTGTAAAGGAATGGGATGAGATCTTATTTTATTATTATATGTTTGACAAGCATGACACTTCTAGATAGCAGTAATATAGTCTTTAAATAAAAAAGGCCAGAAGTACCCTGCTCATAAGATCTTTTGGGTAGTGGAATACCCAGACATATGACCACCATATGATCCAGATTGGCATTCATTCAAATCTTTCTCAGCATCATCATAGGTGAGACAACGTCGAAAAATAGAGTCAACACCACAACGATAAAGAGTGTCACCGAGAATTATGAATTGATGATCTTGATACCGTATACATCGACGGTATGTGCTAGAAAGGTCAGGCCAGAAAGTTTGAGTCTGGAGATAGATGATAATATCTTCATACCAAGCGTCATTAGAACTGATCAGAAAAATGGATTCATCAGGCAAGGAATCCTCTGCCATGTTTTATGTCTCAGTGGAGGAAAGGTCACATATCAGTTCGGCAAAAACCAATGATTTCTTAGACTTAGCGTGTTCAAAATATAAGTCGAACTCCTGGAGAATCAAAATCCATTTGGAGTACTTGCCCCCTAGCAATTGGCGTGTAAGGATATGCTGCATAGGGTTGCAATCGAAAATGATAGTGGTTCTGCGTAATAGGATATAGTGATGGAAATGTTGGACAACTTGAACAGTTGCCAAGGCTAGTTTTTCCACATGTAGGTATTTGGCTTCGGTAATCGTGAGACTCTGACTCAAATAATAAATTACATGTGAATCATGCGAATCATATTCTTGGACTAAGACCATGCCAATGGTAGAGTCCGTAGCAGTGAGGTAGAGGAAATAGTCTCAACTATAATTGGGTGGGAAAAGTAGTGGTGTACGGGTCAGGGAAAGTTTCAAAGATTCGAAGGCTTTTTTGGTAGTTTCATCCCATACGAACTCGTAACCTTTCTTCAATAGTCGAGTAAATCCTAACGTTAACTCAACATAATTGGGGATGAACCGACGCAAAAAGTTTTCCTTCCCCTGCAAACTTTGGAGGTGACAAAGTGTAGAAGGAGGAGGTAGATTAAGGATAGCCTCAACCTTCAGAGGGTCCACCCTAATTCTGTGAAGTGACACAATAAAACCCAGAAGTCGACCAGACTCCACACAAAAAACACATTTGTGTGGATTTAAATGTATACGATAGTAATGACAGTGAATGAAAATGGCTCGGAGATGGGCTGGGTGATCTTGGCGGTGCATGGAAAGGGTCGGTATATCATCGAGATATGGTTGTACGATGTGCTTGATATCATGAAAATAATAAGACATAGCGCATTGAAAAGTCGCTCCAGCATTCTTTAAACCGAAAGGAAGTTTCTGGTAGGGAAAGGTACCCCAAGGACAGATGAAAGTATTCTTGTGTTGATCCGTAGGTAAAATATTAATTTGATTGTAACTGGAGAAACTGTCCATTAAAGAGAATATCTCACTCCAAGCGCAATCGTCAACAATCAGGTTAATGAAGGGGGTTGGATAATTGTCCTTAGGACAAGCTTGATTAATATCCCTATAATCGACACATACACGAATCGTGCCTTGCTTTTTATTGACCGAAACTAGATTGGATACCCAATCGGTTAAAGCCATAGGATAGATAAAGCCAGCTTTAAGAAGTTTTCTGACTTCGAGCTTGATAGTGACGACTTTACGAGGGTGGACCAGGTGAAGTTTCCATCGAACGGGTTTAGCGTCCAGGTAGGTCTTAATTCCATGCACAACAATATCAGGGTCAATACCCGACATCTCTTCATAACTCCAAGCGAAAACGTCACAGAATTCTTGAAAAATATATTTATAAGTGATGACTTCATCATCGGAACATGCGGCTCCAATGTGAACATTTTCAACAACTCCAGGTTTAATGGAGATGTCAAGAGGAATGATGGGTGAAATATTACTCAGGTTCCATTCATAAAGCACATTGTTTGTTGACTTCGGAACAAAGTAAATGACAACAATGATTGACGGAGTTGAAATCTATTGGTAACTCTCTATGGTGCGTTTCTCTAGGAAGAGTATGGAACAATGTTGTCCATCGTCCCATGGGGTGTCTTCCATATACATAACCAATGTGATCATCTCATCCATAGGAAAGATGATGTGAAATGGATCGGGAGATGAATCACCAAGAGAGGGAGTAGAAGGGGTTGTCGATTGAATGGTTTGATAAGCAGATTCAACCAGATTTAAAGGCATTTGTTCGCCATAGCGAAGATAATCAGTAGGATCGGGTACTATCCACGGGTCATGAGACATGGGGATTTCAAGAACAGAGGTAGAAATCATGTTGATCGAGGCGACAAGAGGAGGTGGAACATCAGGTGGTGGTATTGGGAAGGTACCCATTAGAGTGGAATCTTTCAGAAGACCCACACCAAAATTATCGTACCCAGGAGATGTCTTTGAGATAAATGGCATGTTGTTAGTACGAGAATCGAAATTGAAAAAGGCTAGTTGGTCAACCGTAACAAATTTTCCTTGATCTGGGAAACGTAGCACATAGAAAAGGGTTGACATGATGGCACGCATGGAATCAATCCAGCTACGACCAAGTAAGAGGTTATAGTCAAGAGGTGCATCAAAGACCTCAACCTCTATGTTGACCGATTTTCCCTCCAACGTAATAGACAACGATGGAAGAACATCGTAGGGCTTAAAACTAGAACCATTGAAAGCCTTAAGTGTATTGTGTGATTCGGTGAGGGGGGGAGAGCCAACGGATTTCCAACAAGCAACAGACATGACGCACGTCAAGGCTCCCTCATCAATAATAGTTCTACAAATTTTCTTGTTCTCAACAACAACTTGAATCTGAAACGTTAATTGAGGAGGTAGCCTTGGAATGTGTTCTTCCATGTCAAAGATTATCAAATTCGTATCTATGGAATCAATTCCACCGATGGCCTTTAACAGTGCCTTTTGTTGAGCGGGACAACTTTGAAGGACTTCGAGAGATGACACTGTAGAGGATGCTTGCACAATATCTTCTACAATACTATAGTTTGGAACAACACGTGCGTGAATATTGAAGGCAGACTTTCAAACAATTCCCTTTGGAGGAGGGCGAAGAACTTTATCGGGACCCGGTCGTTTGATATGAAGAGGATCGTTGGGAGGTGAAGTTGAAGGAGGCGGCTGAACCAACTAAGGCGATAAATTGTCAACTTTCTCCTTTGAAGGAGAATAATATTTGGCTTGAGTGGTAATGGAAACGTCATTATTGGTAGAATTACCAGTACACATAAGGACATATGAAGTGGTGGAAGGAGAGGGTTAGTCATGGATGACCAATTGAGTCTGTTATTGAGAAGGAAAAGGTTGTGACAAAATGGCAAGTGTGGGAGGTTTTTTGGTCCCTTGAAGGAACTTAGTTACCCCACCATGTCTTGGACAGTCTTTCGTGTAGTGATCATCACCACAGATAAGGCAAGGATATCGAGGTTTACGCTTATCCTTATCATCACTAGACCGGGTCTTGGATTTATCGGATTGCATATTATTATTTCTATCCTCCTTATTCTTACCCTTACCTTTTTTAGATTTATTTTTGCCGGCAGGGGTGGATTGAACAGAGTTGACCTCAGAAGTTTTGTTGGTGGAAAGAATACGAATCGAATCATTTTGAACATTAGAAGAAGGATATTTGGGATTGGTGTGAGTGGTTGACGTTAATTTAGTGTCATCATTGAAGGTTCCAATCACACCATCAACAACATGAGAAGATGATGGGGTTGTTGAGATAGCGATGGTAGAAGGGCAAGGAGCATCAGGGAGAAAGTCATAAAGAGTGCCCATTTGCGAATAAATGAGATCAAGGTAGTAAGCATGACTAATTTCCTGCTCTTCAGTGACAATGCCACCCATGGAAATATCATGGGATACTTCATTCATGAATGATTTAGTGTACCATTCAGCCAATAATTGATCAGGAATGTTGATTTTGATCAAACAACATCTTCGTCTCCACTCATGGATGTGATCGAAAAAATGAGTGGCCGAAGATTTCTTAGAGGAACTCAAAATCTCGGTTCATGTCTCATACTAAATAGGCAATTGGTAATGTGTGAGAAAATCCATGGCGAGGGTATTGAAGTCATTAAAGAAACCTCGCGGTAATTCTATGTACCACTTTGCAGCCAAACCCATGAGAGTTCGTTGAAAGAGATGTAACTGAATGGAGTCGTCCATCAAAGAGTTGAATGAGCACCAAAGGTGAAAATTCATGACATGGTTGTTTGGGTCTTCTCCCGGTTTACCGTCGAATTTGGGAATGTCAAATGGTAGCTTGGCTGGTATGACGGGCCAATGGGGAGAATGTAAGATAGGATCATTCAAGATTCAAGACAAGTGTGGTAGATCCAAAGTGGCTAGGAAAGGAAGTTGTCTATTCACTTGAGGGTACTGGTGACTTTGGGGAGGAAGTCCTGTCGGTATACTAGTAGGACCGTTAGAAGTTAGCATGTACGTGGTGTGTCCTGACAGATTCAGCCAAGGATGTGGAGGCATGTAGCCCATAGGGTTAGGTTGGTTGGAAATGTTTTCTTGAAAAGGGACACTAGACTGAACGTGTGGACCCCAAGTGGAAACCGAAGAACCCAAATATGGTTGTCCTGAGTAAGGGTGTATAAAAGGGTTGCTTTGAGGTTGTTGCCCCCTAGATGATTGTGGATTTCCTTGGGAAAGTAGATTTCAAAGGTGGGCTAGTGATCCGGATGTGTCATGTCCATACAGTGGGTTGTAGAGTCCAACTCGAGGTTGTCCTCCAGGTGGAGGATACCCCCAACATTGGAATGCCCTCGAACGAGAATATGGTAACCATAAGTGAGCGGAGGATGGGTGCTTCCAATTGGATTAGAGCCACTAGGGCCAGATACCCCGGAAAAGGGTGGATAAGACCCTCTAGAGAGGACCTAGGAAGGGGTAGGAACAAAACTGGCAGCAACATTGTACCCAGGTGGAATAAAATGTCCAGAAACTCTGGATGGGACCTGGGTAGGGATAGCAGTGGAAGGATTCAAAGTGAAATACCTAGGAGGAAGTGACATGATAAGTCTAGACGAGAGTGATGTACCAATGGGAGCTTGGCTAACCACCACATTCCCAGTAGGAATACTCATAACGTGCGGGACCATAGTAGAATGGGCTATCTAGAGAGAAATAGTTGAGCTAGGACCAACAGACTGTGCATCTGGAATGACGGTGATATGGTTGGTTGCACCAGAAAAGTGGTTTAGCGACACCATGTAGGTAGTAGACACTACGAGTATTTGTGATACGACATGTATATAAACACCTACCTCTGAGTTGTAAAGGTCCTGCACCGTGTGAGGTGAGATTCTAAATATGTCGGTAGTCCAAAGAGGATCCTCGACTCCAGGTCCTAAATGGGGTCCGGTTGGTATTGCAAAAGTGTTAACAACAAGTTCTCCAAATGAATTCAACTGGAGAATACATCTCTCGTATCCAGGAGGAATGCGGAAAGCCTCTAGAGAATCAGAAATAATTAAGAAAAATTCTAAAGAGGCGGAACCTTTCTCTTCTGAGGTTACAGTGTCTTGGACCTCGCTCTGTTGAGGAGATCCCTCCGGTGACTGAGGGGGTAGAGCGAGGTAGTCCTCCATATTTTCGGGAGGATGTCATTGGAACCTACGCGAACAATGTGGAGGGTCGATGTTTGCTGAGCCAAATATTTTACGCAAAAAAACTATGGTCAACTACGAAAATCTAATAAAATCTAGGAATCAAACCAAGCAAACAAACCTTCTTATTTCAAGGTCACTAGATGGTGATGAAATCCAACGTCTCGAAGTCAAGACAAGAAGGTGCTAGGATAGAGCGGGTGGAAAAGTTATGTTGACGACCTGCTTAATGGATTTACACCTTGGTTCAAGATCCCACACATAATCATGGGTATACCCTCCAAGGAGCCCGAGTGAATCTGGCCAATGTCGATTCCAAGTACTGTGAATACTTTCCCCTCCACAATCACCTCGTGTAAGACCCTAAAAACATAGGCAACTAAGGCTACCAAGAACAACAATGATTCCTGGGGAAACAGTCAACAGTCTGATCCACGCGCAAAGGCAGGGTATCTAGCCTGAAATCAACTTGAGAGGCTTCCACTCTTCATTGTGGGTATACCTTCAAGAAAACCCCATAATACGCGCAATCTTTACACCAAGACCAACGAAGCAGGGTGAGTAACTCTCCTAGTCTCGATGCGACCTCAGGTTTGACCCTTGTGTGAGAAGGGCTTCCCAAGACAAAATGTTGCAAATGGATTTGAACACTCCCTATCACAAGATGATATTGTGTGTTTTTTTCTTTGGAGAGTGTGTCTCATACCCTATCCCAAAGAGCTAGCCTAATGTTGATGTAAAAGATCCCTAGAAAATAAAATTTACTAAGTAAATTTTTAAATTATGCAATGTTTTTTAGAGGTTGTTGTTTACTCAAGAGGGAGACGGAGATGAAACCAATGTTGTGAGAGACCTTGACCCAATAATATGCAAACAGATATGAATGATGTAATCTTTCGTTCAATTAATTCTATCTACAATAGGGCGAAGATATCTTTCCGGAAACACAAAAACTATGAAACATAATTTCTTTTCTCGAATGAACTACGATTCCAAACAATCATAAGCAATGAAATTTCTCAATTTGTTCTCTTTCAGTTTTGAATGAAAATATTTTATGAATGGTTACTTAAAAAGAATGAATGACTTTAACTTTCCTTTCCGGAACCAAATCTGAGGTATACTAAAGAAAAGAAATGTAATCAAGCAAATAGATACACTCAACAGAAACCCAAATCAAACTTTCAATGAAGATAAATAACAAAGATGACAAGAAAGTGTCTATCAAATGCAAACAAGCAATAGATTTCAAATCAATAAGCAATCCAACAAATGTAAAATAATCCAAAATTTCACTCAAATGAAAGACGTTTGATCAATCAAGCACCCAGATCTACGATCAAAGATTATATCCTTGTTGATAAAAATCAAGAAGAAAAAAACTTACAAAATGATAATGAAGGGTTTGCAATGTTTGAAGAACAATCAAAAATCAAGTTTTAGATTCAACAATCAATCAAATTCTGACCTCAAAATTTCTCCCTAGGTGATCAAGCCAAAACTGGGCATCAAAAGACAATCAAGACCCAATGCAAAAAAAATTATAGATGTCGTCGCAGGCCAACAGTAGGATACAGTGCGGAAATCACCAGTTTCCACAGGTTAGCAATCGCTAGGGTGCGGAAAGTCCACACTGGCCTAAACAGTCAGGACGTGACAATCTAAAGTTTTTGTAGGTGACATATAGAGTACAGTGTGGAAACGTCTGTAAACACAAGAAAATTGGAAAGAGGGTAAAGAAATTTAGGAAACTTTCAGGGCCAGAGAGTCTAGATTGATCCCTTACAGACTCAGACACTGAAACAAAATGAAAAAAGATAGGCTAAGGGAAAATGGACAACAAAAATAAAAAACAGGTCGGATCCCCAGTGGAGTCACCAATTTTGTTATTGGATATATCGGTAAATGTGGACATAAACTGATCTCCCTAGATCCACTTAGATCTAGAAGAAAACAAGACAAGACATGGCGCTTTCCCTAAGCTCTAATCATTGAATCTATCATGAAAGAAAGGATGAGTAACATACCTTTGAATATTGCTTCCTTATTTCTTTGTTGTCCCTGCTTCACTCTGGTGCTCTTGTGTTATTGATCCTGCAATGAAACACAAACCAACCAAAGTGAAAGAAATAATAGTATATTCAATGAAGGCTTATACATGTGATCAAGGAATCATGTTATAAAATGAGAGTGATTTTATGGGAAAGAAACATGCCACTATATTATATTAAGAGAAAGTGGAAGATACAACCAAACATCCTTGATGTCGCTATGTTCCCTTTCGAGTTTGGGGCATAAATGTGTAAGGTGGTCATCGGTACAAAGTTTACAAGGAAACTTCACCTTACGTTTCTCTTTCTTTCTCTCTCCAGCGTTATCATTTTTCCTCGCATTATTATCTGTGTCTTTGGGTTTGTTACCATTTTGTCCACCCTTACGGTTGTTTCGAACTTTTCTTTTATTCCCATATGATTGTTGGTCACCAGTTGGGTTCCTCGACGATTGCACAGAATGCACATACGTCGACTAGGTGGGTTTGGAGGATCCTGACGAAGCTGACCATTCAATAGACTTCGTTTCCGACTCTATGGGATTTACATTGGTGGACCCTATGATTCCAACGAAATGAGGTCTGAGATTCTATCTAGGATCATGATTTGGTTGTGGTGCATCTGGAAGAAGGTGATATAACATCCCAGACTGAGCATATATTAAATCTAATTGTTGGGCTTTGAAGATAGCTTCTTCCTCGCTGAAGACCCCGGAAGTAGCAACGTCCTTTGAGATAGGAGTGTGCAAAGAATTTAGGAAACTTTCTAGAAGAAAGTTCGGGGGTATAGGAGTCTTAATCAACCGTTTTTGCCTACTCCATTCCTGTATATGGTCCGAGATGTGAGTGTCGATACCCTGGCGTAAAGTAGACAAACGTTCGAGGCCAACATCGTAACAAATGGGTAGTTGAAAGTGGTTGACAAAGGCTAGAACCAACTAATGAAATGACCCATATGTCCCCTTAGGTAGTTCAATGTGCCATTGTGATGCAACTCCAATGAAAGTGCATTGAAACAATCGTAATCTAACAGAATCATGGTTCATAGAATTCGATGCACACCAAAGGTGAAAAGTAAAATGAAATCTTTCGCTAAATGAACTAAGCTAATGATAAAGGCTCAAAGACAAAAATGTTAACCAATGAAAAATGCCTATTTTTTTGTATTTTCAATATATTAAAGAGAAAATGCATGGACTGTAAAGAAACCTGATATATAAATTCTATTGTGTATAAATTAAATAACTCAAGCTGAATACCAAGCAGCCAAGCAAACAGCCCAGGGTTCAAGGACAACAAGGATAAAAAACAAAGAGAAAGACTACACCCAAAAATTCAACTCCTAATCGGTTTCCTGTCTACCTAGAGAAACTCAACAGGCACTACAAAGGCCTAAGAAGACTCAACAATCCCCAAAACTCACCCAACAATCACTAAACCAAGAAAACAATCAAAGGGAAGTGGTATACACGATTGTCTGGGAAAAAGGACTGTATATACTTTAAAACAAGGCCAGGCAAAGGAAAGAAGGATGAAAACTCAGACCCAGAGTGAACAGAATATGTCAAGTAGTGATGCGACAAGAAACACAAAGGAAAAAAGAGCAATGTAGGAAGGAAAATTACTTCAACCCTTAGAAGGAATATATCTCCCTAGTGGAGTCATCAATTCTGTTACGAGCGAAAGACTCTCTATGGCCAAGGTTAAACCACAACAGAAATGTATGACTATAGAAATCAACTCAATTCCAACATATGCTATATAAACTATGTGCAAGATAAGAAAGAGGCCTACGTCAATCCAACGTCTGAAGGTGTTCCACCATTGAGCACTTCGACCCAAATATTTATACCTACAATAAGTTCTTAGCAAACAAGAAGAGCAAGTATATAGTGATGATATAAAGGGGTTAGCACATTATATAGCATAATCCATCAATAAACATTACAAACATGCCCATGGATAATAATCATACATTTGTAATATACCAATAGGACGGGAAATGAGTATTTTTATTAATAATTGATCAGTAGAAGTAACAACATTACAGACTTTCGTGTCGGCACTGTTCGAAACCAAGAAACCAAGTTCATTCCAATTGGGCCTCCACCACTTCAATCCTCAACCAAAGGCAAGCTCACAAGAGAGAGTCAATGAGGTTCTCTCAATGATAGGGAAATAGCTTGGGGGTTGAACACTGTGTTCAGACTTGAGGGACAAAGGGATGCAGACTCAATATGAAGTAATTTCTCTAGAGTAACTTTGCTCTCAAAGTTGAATACTTTCTCCTCTTTTCCATAGCTTGAAATTGTTCTTTTATAGCCTTCAGAATGAAACTGAAGGGACGAGTCGGAATGTTTCCAGTATGTGGAAGGACAAGGATCAGAGATCTTTTGTTGTGACATGGAAACCCGACTTCATTTTTGTATTTTCTGGCACAAATTTCAATGTATGCGGGCTGTAGTGGAGCATCTAGCATATATGCATCTTACATAACTGATAGGGAGCATATATGTGAAAAAATGTATATTTTTGGCTTTGGATTTATCAAAAAGGATTACAAGTCTGCATAGGGAAATGGAAAAAGGCCCTCTGTGCAAGATAGCATTGGTGAGACAAATCTCGCTATAACAGGTTAGGTTTTTGGATGTCTAGGGTTTTGGAATTTATGTTTATTATAAAAAGGCCTTCAGAACGTCATTGTAATCATGTTCTTTCAAATAAGCGTAGCTGTCACATCTCTTCTCAAAGATAAAGTTGTCACCATTCTAGCAAATATTTCACTCTGTATTTTTACAGTATCTATACATTTATTTCATTAATAGAAATCATGTATTGTTGTATTTCTGTGTTTTTGGAAATATTTTTGTGTATTTCATAATAATGTTTTTTCTTTCATTTCATTCCAAAAATAATCTGGATCGGTGGTATCAAAGAAGGATACTGTTGACCATTTTTTGGTGAATGTCCCCGATGAGGTCTGAGTATAGCAAGTTGGGTGTCTATCTTTTCCCTATTAAGGACAATCGCTCCCACATGCCCAAGAAACCCTCCATGGTGGAAGAAAAGAAAAACAACATAGCAAAAAAATCTATTAACCTGTTGCTTGAGCAAGCTCTTGCGAGACAGAGGGATGAAATGATGGATAATTTTCCCCACATCCTTCAACGCCTTCTGATAACAACATGCACATATTCATCGGGCAACCACTTTGGAGGAACTTCTCCCTTCAAGGTACAAGTTAATTTTTATATTCTCGTATTTGAAGGTCAAATAGATGCGGATGCCTTAGAAAAATGGTTGAATCTTCTAGAAGGTGATTTCTCTATTCACAATTTTTCCAACAGGGAAAAGATAACCTTCCGACTCCTAAAATATCTCCCCCATGTCAAACATTGTTGAGAAACTTACTGGGAGAAAATTTCCACAGAGGAATCTGGAATATATGGGGCCGAACCCACTTGGGAATTTTTTGTGGATGTGATCAAGGAACAATATTACTCAGTTGATAACTATCAAGACCAATACATGAGATGTACCACACTGCGGAAAGAGAAGAGACAAACAATGTCAGAGTTCACAAATACTTTCCATACCTTGTGCACCAAGTTGGGTATCAAAGACTCTGAGTGGCATATGGTTTTGAAATATCGCGGGGATTTTCATAGGTACATCCAAACCGAAATGGATTTTCTAAACATCTCATCATTGGGAGCTTCTTATCAATATGTTTTCAAAATTGAGCAGAAATTTAGGCACGAGAACAAATGGGAGTTCGGGTTTGCAAATATGCAACAACCAAAGCATGATAAAGATGACCCTAACCAACAACCTCCCAAAAACCAGTCCAGGATAGAGGAAAATAAGGGTAAAGGAAAGACGAAGAATGACATTCGGAAGTGGTGTGAATTCCACAAAATACCTTGGCACAACATTGATGAATGTCTCTCAAAACAGTCATTGTTGGCCTAGGTCGAATACAAGGAGCTGAACCTTGATTCACAATCTGATCCAAAAAATAATGAAAAAAAATAGATCATCGACGCAGAACCCACTGCTACTGTCATGACCACAACAATTCAACCAGAAGAACCAGTAGATCTTGAAGAGGGGGAGCGCCTCCTCCATTCATAGATATCGATGAAGGGGACCCTGTTGCATTTCATTTTTTATAGTGGTAGCCAAAAGAACCTCATCTCAACTGAGGTCATCAAACAATTGGGGTTATCAAAAACACCACACCTGCAACCATACAACATCGGGTGGCTTCATCAAGGATGGTATCTTTGTGCTAGCCAACAGTGCCACCTGACCTATGGAATCCAACCCTTCAAGGATGAGGTAGTGTGTGATGTTTCCCCTCTTGATATCTGTGATGTTGTTTTGGGCCAACCATATATATGGAAATGTCATGTTGTTTATGAGTCTCAACCCTGTAGTGTCATTATTACTCCGGGGCGTCAGTTCTATAGGATACCAAAGGTAGTTCTGACTATTGTTCCACCAAAATAGTGTCACAAGGTAATCTCTCATACTGCATAATTCAACCTCTTCACAGTCTATTCAAAGGATGTACAGAAGTCCACTGCAACCAGTGCAACCTCAACACCTTCTATCCAACAGAAGAAGATTGCAGAATATAAATAAGATATCGCTTCTTCACCTACGATGGTTCCCACAAAATGCCCCATCAAGACCATAGATAACAGGTTGGTGGAACAGATTCAACCCCACTAGCAACAGGTTTGTGACAACCTTCCACAAACCAAGCAGAGCAACTTCTCTAGCAAGGCACGCAACCCACCAAGATTCAGATTCAACAAAAAATTTCCCCTCTTTGTCAGGCACTCAATGCAATGGATACCATTACTTACTAAGGGGGGAGGACCGATCTAGGTGGATATTGGTGGACACCCACATGTTCCAAATTCCAACTAACTCATCTTGATAGTTTTTAGTTCAACACGTTTCTCTGTAATGGGGACATTTCTTTGTAATTGTGGGTTTTTCATTTCTGGTGCTTTACTGAAGCCCTACACAGCATCAAAGTGTATAATGGTGTCCTCCCACATATTCCAACTGGATTATTTTGTAAATTTTCATGTCAATACATCTTTTTATACTTCCAAGGTCGTTTTGGGGTCCTAAACAATTTTTTCTTGGCTTGGCATAGTTAAAATGTAGATTTGAGTCACATTTTTATGGGCTAATGCATAGCTCTGTAAAATACCTTTCCAAAGGACTATCACACGCCTAAAATGGAGATCGTATGCAAAAGTTAAGACCCTGGGAAGTTTATGTACTAACTTACATGAATTTTGGCATTCATCTCCTAGGGATAGTTTTTTTATTTCTATGGTTTTGGAATTCATTTTTATTATAAAAATCCCTTCAGAGCCTGTGCATCTGTGTCTGGGTGATATGTTGTACTAAAATTCAAATTGGTCCCAAATCCTTTAAACAACCCTTTCCAAAAATTGGAAGTGAACTTGGGATCTCGATCCGACGTTATTTCCTTAACCATGTAGCCTAACAATTTCTTTAATATAAATTTATACAATATTGGTTTCTTTATGAGTTACTTTTACATCAATGAAATGTGCATCCTTTGTAAGCATCTCCACCATTATCATGATGGAATCATGTTTCCTTGTTGTCCTATGCAATTTGGTAATGAAATCGATAGTAACAACTTCCCATTTCCATTTAGGAATGGACAATGGTTGCACCAATGCCGCTAGATGTCTATGCTCAACCTTTACCTTCTGAAATTCCATGCATCTAGCCAAACAATCAATGGCATCTCTCTTCATACCAGGCCAAAATTATTTCCCTCTTACAACTGTAAGAATTTTTTGGCATCCTATATGTCTAGAATATGGCACATTGTGCATCTCCTTTAAGACAAAATTTCTCAATTCCCAAAAATTAGGAACATAAAATCTATTTCAGAATAATAGGATTCCATCCTCTTCTAGCTTGTAATCCTTATATTTATGTTGTACATTATTCTATTGCAAGCTTTCTTTAACTTACACATAATGTCAATCTATTGTTACAACCTATGGAATTCTATCTTTTAAATTTGTCATGTACATACTAATGCTTGTAGCATGCATTTTATGCACCCTTATGTTAATTGTATCAACCACCATGTTGTCTTTTCCCTTTATTTGTTTGATGTCAAAGTCATATTTACTAATAAATTCCAGCCATCGAGTTTGTCTAACATTTAGTCTTAATTGTTCAAAAAATTATTTCAAACCACTATGGTTTGTCCTTAATTAAAAAATTTTGTCCATGAGGTAATGCCTCGACCTCCTTAAATCATGTACTATGGATGCCAACGCTAAGTCATGTGTGGAATAGTTTATTTCATGCCCCTTCAATTTTCTAGACTCGTAGAAAATTACATGTCCATTTTATGTAATGACTCCATCAATCCCTTCCTTGCATGCATCTGTGCACACAACAAAATCCTCATCTGGATCTACAACTTCTAAAATAAGTGCACTAGTTAGTGAATCCTTTAAGTGATGGAAATTTTCTTCACACTTGGCACTCAATTCAAATTTTACTCCTTTCTTTTGCAAAGATATTATTGGGTGTGCAATCTTGGAGAATCCCACAATGAATATCTTGTAGTAACCAGCTAGAACAATAGACGATCTAAAATCTGAAATGATTATTGGTGCTGACCAACTTTTGATTTCTTCAATTTTTTTTGGATCCACTACTATTCCATATTTGGAAACAATGTGACCCAAATAATGGATCTGATTTTAATAAAAAGTGAATTTACCCAATTTGGCATACAATTGGTGCTCTCTCGACACTTGTAGCACCATCCTAAAATGTTTTCCACGCTCCTCCTCTCTCTTGGAATAGATAAGAATATCATCCAAGAATATAATGACAAACTTGTCCAAGAAATATTTGAACACCCCATTAATTAGACACATAAATGTAGCGGGTTC
>JZKD02S1676180.1:231607-248059 GCA_000966675.3 Picea glauca
GCAATTGCGCTATTTACTCTTTTCCTTTTATTATTAATTTAATATCTTTTTACACTTTCACAAGTTAAATAATTTATTTCTTCTTTACCTTTGATATCCACAAATTTTAATTAAGCTCTTACTCTCTTCATTTTACCCAAAAAAATTATGAAGTCCACAACTATTACTTAAGTGGCTTTTAGTTTAAAATTTATTATTTTATTTTTATAAGGCATTTTTCTTAAGGGTAGACAAAATTTGACCCCTAGTGAAGTTTTAAACTTAGGACTTAGATTTTGAACTAGACGACATTTTAATCAGGGAAGTTGTTTTAAAATTTCTTAATGAGATATTAGTCTTAGGCCATCTAGGTTCGTTCCTTTAACATCATCAACGCGACGTGCCCTTTAGGACGCACTATGTGCTCCAAGGGTGCCACTCGCCTCTAGTGTTTCTTTTGCGCGACGTGCCCTTCAGGATGCACCATGTGCTCCAAGGGTGCCACTAGCCTCTTTTGTTTCTTTTGTGCGACGTTCCCTTCAGGATGCACCATGTGCTCCAAGGGTGCCACTCGCCTCTTAACTGATTGGTAGACATCAATAAACCCTGGAGTCAATACTCCGCCAAGTGAACTTGTGGGAGACTAAGGACTTCTAAGGAATAAGGCCCCCACCTTATTGCGTACCCTTTAGAATCATCGTGAGAGACTGTCGCAGTCTGCCCTCACGACATCGTGGGTCCTCTCGAACTAGGTAATCATTAACCTACAGTTCAAGCCACGGCGTGAGTGTTAGTAGGCTGTGGCAAGGCTGTTGTCCACCCCTCTCCCTCAACCTCTCTAGGAGTCGTGTGTGGCCCCTTTACTCCATATGTGAGTCTGGTCGACAAGCTATCGTCAACCTACATCATCAACAATCATGTCAGACATGTCCACATCATATCATCTAATCAAATGTACTAAAATCACAGTAAAACAATCAAACCCCAATAACACACTCCCTGACTCGATCCCGAGTCCAAGGGGTTCCGTTGATGCCTCTACATCCTCAAGGTCCAAAACCTTGCACACTCAGTAAAACCGAGTCAATAGCACCTGTCTATGTCAATGCAGCAAAACATCATGTCATCTATCATAACGCATCATAATCAAGGACAAATGTTTTAATATTAAAATAGTCTAGATCACTTGCGAGCAAGTGTCCTCAAAAATAAGTTTTCTCAGTGCACCAGAGCGGGATGTTACATACACACCCTCTTGGTATAAACTTCGTCCCGAAGTTTCACAGTATAAATGACAAAATAAGTCTATCATAGTATCATATGTCTATTTATCCAAAAAAAATGGAAACTGCTGGTGCATATCATATGCGTCCTCCCAGGTCGTCGAGTGTGGACTATAATTGTCCCACTAGACTTTGACCTGTTCTACCGTTCAACGTCGTAACTATCAAACACGATGATATAAGATGCAAACCAACTTATCCATGAGCACTCCCTCGTCTGATACCTGCAAGGAACTCATGCCAATCACATGTGTAGGATCACTAATATAATGTCTCAAAAAAGATACATGAAAAACATCATGCATACGCCTCAAAGAATCAGGTAAGGTTAGTCGATAGGCCACGAGCCCCTTTCTCTCCACAATCTCGAAAGGTCCCACGAACCTAGGAGAGAGTTTAGCTCCCTTTACAAACTTGAACAAACTCTTATGCGGTTTAACCCGCAAGAAGACTCGATCGCCGACCTCGTAACTACGGTCAACTCGGTGTGCATCGTCATAACTCTTCTGTCGATCCTGCGCTTCTTTAATCCTTTGTCTTATGGTTTTCATTTTCTCTTCCATTTCTTGGATCGCTTCTGGTCCCACTAGGACCCTATCCTCAAGCCAATCCCAACCCAAGGGCGTCCGACACGGTCGCCCGTAATGAAACTCGAAAGGCGCCATTTTAATGGTGCTCTGGTAACTGTTGTTCTAAGAGAACTCTACTAGTGGCAAGAATTCCTCCCAACGCTTTTGTTGGTCCATCACGTACATGCGCAACATGTCTTCTAAGGTTTGGTTTGTTTGTTCGGTCTGTCCATCAGTCTCTGGGTGATACGCAGTACTAAAGTTAAGTTGGGTTCCCAAGGCCTCTTGGAAACTCATCCAAAATCGTCCAGTAAACATCGATCGTCGATCGAATATAATCCTCTTAGGCATGCCATGCAGCCTCACAATCTCACTGATGAAAATTCTAGCTATGTCAGGTGCCTGATACGTCGTACGCATAGGTACAAAGTCAACACTCTTCATCAGAGTGTCTACTACTACAAAAATCGAGTCATGTCTCCTTGTCGTTAGGGGAAAACCAACAATAAAATCCATCGAAATAACCTCCCATTTCGATTCCGGGATGGAATGTGGTTGAAGTAATCCTGTTGGGTGTCTATGTTCAAACTTTACCTGATGACACTCTAGACATCTGGCCACATAGTTGACTATGTCGGCCTTCATTCCTATCCAGAAGAATAAAGGTTTAAGGTATGCCCTCATCTTCGTGACTCCCAGGTGAGCCATGTAAACTTCTCTATGATCCTTGCTCAGGATCAACATCCTCAACTCATCATTTGGTGGTACGTAAATCCAACTTTTAAACCTCAATAACCCATCTCTATCAAATGAAAATCCCTCATATCGTGGTACCATCATTGGGTTTTGTCCGATAAAACCCTCGACCTCTTTGTACCAGTTGTCGTCATGCTGTAAAGTTAGAATCTTTTCATGTAGATTCATCTGAAGAGGCAACACTGAAAAGATGCATGGCCTCCGACTCAAAGCATCCGCCACTCAGTTCATTGTTCCCTTTATGTAAGTAATCTCAAAGTCGTACTCGCTAAGCAATTCCGACAAACGCCATTGTCACGCGTTCAGGTCGCTTTGCATAAAAATGTGTTGTAGTCCACAATGGTCAGTCTTTAATTCAAATTTGTGTCCAACAAGGTAGTGTCGCCAAACCTTCAAGGCATATACGATGGCTAATAACTCCAAATCGTGCGTTGTGTAGTTCTCCTCATGCCTTCTCAGTTTCCTCGAAATGTAAGAAATCACTCATCTGTCTTGCATCAAGACTCCGCCTAAGCCTTCCTTGGATGCATATGTGCATACCAAGAAATCTGCATCCATGTCAGGGACCTTTAGTATCGGCACTGTTGTTAACAACTCCTTAAGCCTCCAAAATGCTTCCGTGCATTTCTCGGTCCAAACAAACTTCTTGTTTTTCTTCTGCAATTCTGTGATCGGATTTGCTATCTTCGAAAATCCCTCGACAAACCGTCAATAATATCATGCTAAACACATAAAGCTATGAACTACGTGACATTCATCGGTGCAGGCCATTCCATAATAGCCTCGACCTTGGCTGGATCCATGGTGATACCTTCACTGGAGATGACATGCCCTAAGTAGTGAATCCTCGATTGATAAAAAGAGCATTTGGACAAATTTTCGTACAATTTGTGCTCTCGTAGACACTGTAGTACCAAGCACAAGTGATCATCATGCTCCTCCTTCGTCCGAGAGTAGATCAAAATATCGTCAATGAATACTTGAACGAACTTGTCCAAGTACTCGTGGAACACCCCGTTCATCAAACTCATAAATACCCCTGGGGCATTTGTCAGTCCAAACGGTAAAACAGTAAACGCGTAGTGTCCAAACCTCATCTTAAAGGCGGTCTTAGGGACATCATCCTCCTTGATCCGTAACTGGTGATACCCCGATCGCAAATCGATCTTGGAGAACACCATCGCACCCTTCATTTGATCGAATAGATCATCCATTCTCGGCAAGGGATACAGATTCTTGATCGTAGCCTTGTTCAGTTGACAGTAGTCAATTGAAAGCCTCCATGATCCATCCTTCTTCCGAATGAAAATAACAGGTGCACCCCACGATGACACACTAGGATGTATCAGTCCCAGGTCCAGCAACTCTTTCAGTTTCATTTTCAACTCTTGCAACTACGGGGTCGACATCTGATAAGGCGTTCTTGCTATCGGTTCGGTCCCCGGTTTTAGGTCTATGGTAAACTCCAATTCCCTTTCTGGTGGCATCCTAGGTAACTCCTCTGGAAATACGTCTGCAAACTCCTTCACCACCGGAAGGTGTTCCAGACCTTCCTCTACTCCCTTCTCGTTTAATGCAAGGATCACATAAAGCTTGCACCCCTTGCACATACTCTTTTGTAGCTGTAAGGAAGAGATGAACCTTAGGGAAACTCCCTGGCTTCGGTCTACAATCACACGCCTCTGTCCCTCCTCATCGAACAAGCTCAAACGTTTTGTCTTACAGTTGAGTATCTCCTCATGTGATTCCAACCAATCCATACCAATCACGACATCATAAGATCCTAAGATCATGACGTACAAGTTGACCCTCATGAAAAACTCTCCCAAGTTAAGGGAACATCGCGTAACCTTTCCTCCAACCTTCTGTTTGGCTCCCGAAGCTAAACTCATCATGTTAGACTGCCTTTGCCTTAATCCTTTTTAGCATTGCACCAAAAATGAAACTCTCAGTAGCACCGAGATCTATCAAAATACTAAGGGTCTGGTCAGCGATGGTACCTATCGTCTCGAGCACAGTTGACTGATGCTCTTCCTGGCGTTTATTCATCACTGCATGAATCCGATGGGCCTTGCCCATATCTCCCAGATTGCCAACTAGGAAAGGGAGAGAAAATGAGACTATTTGATAGTCTCAGGAACTCAGAGGTGAGTTCAAATCAGTAAGGAGTGATGACAAAGAGGGAAGATCAGAGGAGTGTTCTAATCATTGGGGGAATTCGGATATTCCTACCAAGTGACCCAGTTGAGGCCACAACACATGTTGCAGACAAAACAACAGAAGAAGGACAACCAATAATGATTGTCATAGAGGAAGAAGAAATTGAGCAGACACTGATGTTTTCCCCAACAATAGAAGAAGATCATGCATATAAGGTGCTCATTCCATGGGAGAAGGAGTTTAATATGTTGGAGGATTAGTTGAGCCATCTAGAGCTAGTAAATGGCTGCCATGAAGAGACAGTCAAGAAGGTCAAATCATAATTCTAGTCTGAAGAGCAGCTGGAAACATGCCAACAGGAGAGATGACAGTCAAGCTATAAGAGGAGGAAGTTGAGTAGCAGCTCAGTGAAGAGGCTACAGAATTGAGGTTTGCAGCAGGGTGGCAAGCTAAGGCCACAGGAGGAAAAGAAAACAGTAAGGGGGAACAAGATGATCCACCCATTGATAAAGAGGAGTTGCAGCAGAACATGCATCATAAAGAGAGCCAACCACTAGAGTAGCTAGACAAAGAGATAGAAGAGATAAGAAGGTTGATGTTGAGGTCAGCAAAAGAAACTGCCAATGAGGAAAAGCTAAGCAGGAGGAAGCCTGCCATAGCAGCAGGTAAGAAGCAGCAGCAGTAGCAGCAAAGAAGTGGAGCAGATGGATAACTCCAAAAGATAGTTTGGGATCCAGATGGATTTCAACAGTAGAGTTGGGAAGCTCATGAGAAGAAGCTCATGAATTTTTCGTAGTAGTGGAGTATGATGCAGGAGCATCGCTTCACATCAGCAACACGCCAACCAGCCAGCACATTCAACGTGCATTCAATGGAGGATACAAGCGTCGGCCCTCATATAAAAATTTGAATTTTGATTTAAATGTTTGTAAGGCTAAAGGTATAGATCTAATTTGGACTAGACAACCATTGAATGTAATTCAATGCAAATTAATGAGAGTAGGTAGCTTGGAGGGAAAGGCTCGAGGAGACCCTCTTTTGTAAAATATATTTGTATCCATAATTCATTAGAGGGAAGATGAGATTAGAAGAGAAGAGAATAAGACAGGAGACGAGACTCTGTTGCAGTCGGAGCTTGAACACATTGTAATATTGGCATTCTGAGACTAATACAAAGAGCAGTTTTTCCTACATGAGAATCTTTGTGTGTTTGTGTGTATTTGAATGAATGCATTTTATGTGTTTATATGCATATGCTATAGATGTATGTTAGATTCCATCTGCAGGGATAGATCGAATTTTCTATCTGTAGGTTTTTTGATATCAGTCTGGGTTCTTTGTGGCTTAATGCAAGGGGTTGCATGACAAAGTGTTGAAGACTCCGTGAGCCAGTGAAAAGAGTGCACATCTGAGTTCTGTGGAATTCAGGCAAGAACGTTCCAGAAGGGTGCACCATAGGAATCATAAACTCAAGGGAGAAGCCTCAAGGTTGTTGAACACCTTGGAGGAAAGACTGTGCAAAGGAGGGCACAAAAAGAAGACAAAATTGTTGAAGATTCTATAAGAAGCTTTACTAGGTGGGCATTGAGCAAGTGTAAAGAGTGCACAAGGAGAACTCTATTTCGAGTTCAGAGATAAGGGAAGTGTCAGAGAAGACACTTACAGAATTACTGAATACTCTATCGGCTCAACAAGAAGTGCTTGAGCATAAGTTGCCAAGAGGGCACTTATATCTCTTCGAGGTACAAAATGGATAGAGACCTTTGGGGTATGAGTAGTTGAAGCTCATGAAAAAAGAGTTGTTGAATGCTCTGGAGGAAAACCAATGCAAGGAGTGCACCAGGCCAACACTTAGTCGAAGTGTTGAAGACAACCAGTTGAAGGTCGGTTAAACACAAGGAGTGTGCAGAGAAGTGAATTGTTTCAAGTTCGTAAGCTCAGGAGGAATAGTTCTTTTGTGCACAAAGTTCCAATAGGAAGGAGAAGCAGGTCAAGACACTTCGAGGTCCAAGCCGCAGAAAATCTCAGGAGGGATAACGTTTCCAGAACGTAGGCGAGACCCAAAGTCACAGGACTCGCAGGAGATCGAACGAAGGCCGAGATCTTCGAATGTTGGAAATCTTCCAAGTCAGGAAGAAACGAAAGCCTCAGGAGGAGGAGCATCGAAAACCATTATATCATCTACAGAGGAGGGAATCTGGACCTTTGAACCCCACGTCAAGACAACAAGAAGCGGGCACAAGAGGGACGGATCTCTACAGTCAGATCTGAAAGCGCATGGACCAACAGTCGTTGGATCCGAAGGAAGATGCATGAGGCTTAACCCTTGTGTATGCAGGAGAGTGGACTTGTCAAAGTCCTAAAGTTTCGAACGATCAGAACCATCCATCGTGAGAGGTGATAGGTGGCAACAAATCTGGGGTGTTTGTGGAATTAGACATCGAGAGAATTGCAAAGAGAAGAGAAGAAAACTCGTGAAAGGCGAAATATCGAAATCATTCTGGACCAATGGATCCAGGGAGATAGATGGTAGAGATCCACACGCATCAGAGAATTGGGAATCGGGAGAGAAGGGAGGAAGTTGCCTCCAAAAGTCCCAAAATGCGAAGTCTCGATTCGGGCAAGAAGATCTGAACCGTCAGATCTTGGAGTGCCAGGAGCCGTTGATCCAGCGTGGGAGAGTTTTGGGGTTTCGAGGATCGGAAGATCTGAGGTGAGAAGTCTTTAGACTTCGTGAGTCGCGAAGTCCCGAAACTCTTTGAGGTTTGGCCCTAGGTCATAGAGGGGGTCATATGGACGAAGGTAAAGGGAACGGAGCTAACACTCGCTAGGCTCTTATGTCAGGATTTCAAGGATTGGGAGAGTCGAGGTTGGCTCATATGAAAAGTCTCGACATTCGAAGTCACAAAGTGCCTTTTTGATAGGCGTGTGGTCACGGGTAGTGGTCACATGGAGGGAGCTCACGCAACCTGGTGTTGTTCGCATGGGCTGAGTTCATGTTTGGACCTGTGGATATTTCCTGCGGATTCCAGCAGGGAATCGAAGAGCTTCTTCAGCTCAATATATTGAAGAACGATCCTTGATCGAGAGGTCGGTGGACCTTTTAGACACAGAGGTAGGGGGTCTGTACCATAACATTGTTACATTTTTATAGTAAGAAAAATGTAAGATGCACCACAAGGCTAGGAGTTCACCCCTAGTGTTTGATCCTCTTCCATAATTCATCTTAAGTCTGTAAGTACCCTTAACTGGGCATTTTAAAACAACTCCTGCACCACATTTATCCCCCCTGTCTTGTGAGGCCCCATAAAAAAACCCCATTGCCATATCACAATCAATTAAAGGAGGCCTAACAACCCTGCTAATCTTAGTTACTTTTGGGATTTTTAATTCACCCAAAGCCTATAAAATCCTACTACAAACTCTAACCAAGTTTGGAGGATGATCTTCAAAGATCACCAGATTCTTGTGCTTCCAAACCTCCCAGCAGATATAACAAGGAATTTCTTTCCAGATTAACTCCTTCCTGATCCAATGTTTAGAAATTCAACAATCTGTCCACTTACCCAGTAATTATTTAGTTTTAAGTCCTTAAGAATTGAAGACCAAATGTATTTTGTAAAGCTACATTCCACAAAGAGATGATACACAGTTTCCTCATCAATCTCACAAAAAACAAATCTACTAGGCCCAAAGAAACCTATTTTGACTAGATTCTCCCAAGTAAGAATTCTTTGTTCAAGCATTAACCATATAAAAAGTTTAACTTTTAAAGGGATCTGCCAAGTCCATAGTTCAGTATACTAGTAGATTGATTCTTCTTCCACATTCTCCAGCATCTGGACTTCATAAAATTGTTTTTCATTCACATGTCCCCCTTTTGTATCCCACGACCATAACAAAATATATTTTTCACTGTTTAATTCTATTCCTGAACCTATTAACCCCTTTATAAAATTATCCCTTTCTTCTTTTTGATCTCCACCCAGCCCCAAAATCTCAACCCTTTTCCACCTTCTATTGTTTGAGTTCTCTCGATCAACTGTCCCAACATTAGCAAGGGTACCATTACATATAGATATAAAATTTATCATGGCCATTACATTAAAAAAGGTACCATGTAAAATGTTACAGTTAGTTTTAAGTATAATATTTATGTGTCTATTTCTTTATCATAATTTTGGAAATTTATTTATACAAATAAATAGTTATGATTAAGTATAATATTTATGTGTCTATTTCTTTATCATAATTTTGGAAGATTATTTATACAAATAAATAGTTATGATTGGAAATAGTTTAATTGAAATTGTTATGGGGACTTCACTAACAAAATAACCAGAGTCTTCATATATTTCCTCATCCTATATGTAGACCTCTCAATTCACTTCACTGAGATATTTCTATTTACACGTCATATATATTAACCTCTCAATTCACTTGGATAATATCCTCATTCAATATTCCTATTCACCTATTACAGAGTATGTTTTAAATAAGATTTTATTATGGGCGGCTTTGAAAAAATGATTAAATTTAAAGGGTTGGTCTTAATTTCAGTTGGAAGGACATATAATCATCTAACTCTTCAATGATGAAAAGTAAAAAAAATACTTGTACTTCAATTGACAAGTGTATATTAAGTAAATTCGTCATAAAAAATGAAAAAATAAAATATTATCCTTCCAAATCTTTACGATCTTAAAAATTTAAAGAATGGTTACATAAAAAGTTATAAAATTTTAATAAAACTTCATAAAAAAATAAATTTTTCTTTCAAATTTGTAATATCCACAAAATTATTGTTATTTTACATAAATGAACGCATTTTAATAAAAAATAATAAGCAAACATATTATTCTTCCATTCATTTGATATTGTTCAAAAGTATTATAGCTTACATCATTGAAAACATGAAGAGGCTTTCTAGATTTCATTTGTTTCCATACATCATAAATATCTTTCCAATCTACCTCATTTAGAGCATGAGGTGCACTAAGCATTAACATATCCAATGTCTCCAATGAAAGTCTTGATCTATGATCATTGCAATATAATCCTTATTGTTCATGTCAAATATGGAGCTAATATATTTCAAAAGTATTAAAATAATTTCTCAAAAATCACTCATAATGAAAATAGTATAATCAACTCATAACTTGATTAATTACAACAACATTTTGAAACCCACAATTCATATATAACAAAAATGTAGGATATAAGATATTCCTATGCAAATTAGAAGACAAATGTATGCTCAAATTCTTCTCAAGAGGCTGGATTATGGTATCCAAAATTTTATGCACATGCCCAAACAAGCAAGTGTATTCCAAAATAAATGTAGGTCTAATAAGATAGGTAATATTGAGAAAGGTCAAAGGCCAACAAGCTCTATATATCATACACAAATAGAATGACAGAYAATGTTAAGTGATAAGAAAACAAGAAGGGGTCAATGSATCCCATTCAAAATCAAATAAACCAACAAGAATTTGTATCTAGTGATGTATGTGAGTGAAATAGTATCTAGTGATGTATGGGAGTGAAATAGCACATGCRAGGRTCCATTTCAAATCTAGGAATGAGAAGAGGAGAGGTTTCAGTGYAGGGTGAGGTGAGACRTAAAATGGYACATACCACCATTTGCATTTACAAGGAATCAAACACATTGTCATGATTATAGAACATGACTCCTAAAAAACAATGATAGCTCAAAGTGTATGGGTTAGGTCTTAAACAAATGAACCAAAGGCATGCCAAGCAATGGAATAGAAAAAAACCCAAAACAATAATGGTAAAGTGAAGGATGCACGTGTCACACATTACCTATAAGGTTGAAACCAACAAGCCAATAGGAGGTTAAAAAAAAAATTGGATTGGAAGGAAAAGGAAAAATAATGACACCCAATTACGTTATTGTAGACAAAGACCCATACCAAGTGAAACCTAAGGGTGTATGCCCAAATTCAATATGTGGGACTAGAAGAATTGAAACAAAAACATTATAAGCCCAAATAAATTGCATGTAAAGCCATGGGCTACCCAAGAATACCTGTAAACAATTGCAAGGAAGATCCATGGATAATAATGGTTGCTAACACCTAGAATGGTACCAAGTCAACTCCCTCCCAAAAACAAAGAAAATAACCGACCCAAACAGAGTTGAAATGAACATCCATGTCCATATTTTCTAGAGGATAAATTAGGTAAGGCTCAAACTAAAACCATGTAGTGAAAAATGAAGGATTAAAACCTAAGATTTGCATGATTTCAATGACCACAACAATTTGTTGAAAGTAAAACACAACTTGGGTATCAATTCCATCTAATGAAGAGGTCAAATTCAAATGCTAGGGAGAAGAAAAACCTAGTTCCTTTAAAACAGACACAAAAATTAACATAGGTGTAGTATTACCTTTGATTTCTAGATAAGGAAACCTATGTGCTCTCCTTGTAAACTCTCCACACCAAGGAAAGCTTTACCACAACACTGTACCACTGTCCTTAGAACCAAACCTAACAATGAGTGAGAAGGGAATCTTAGGTATAAACATAATAATAAAGGATTTCTTTCAGATTAGGTAAACCTGGAACTCTTCTGAAAAGTGGTGTTTTCTTAAATAATATGTTACCCATCTTATTCTTAAGAATCCCATGGATTAGATACCCATGCTTCAGTGGTGTAGGATTTTTCCAGAATGTCTTTTTAAAAAACATGGAGTTGATACCCACGGTTACAGAAGCTGCTAAGTTTTATTAAAGCGTTCTCATTTATTTTAATGAGACACGGATTTCTATTTGGTACAAATTTCTAACTGGAGTCTCATCGCTGTAGAAATGATTTAATTATTTTATATCGATGTAGAAATGATTTAATTATTTTATTCGAAGACTTGTTTTAATTGTATATTTATTTATTTTAATTGTATATTCATTAATTTTGATGCTGATTTCATGATTTTTGTTTTATATTTGGATTTATTTTAATGGTATATTTTTTAATTTTTTTATTGTGATTTGATTGATTTTGATTATATATTCAAAAAGTAAAACAGTTAAGTTATTTTATTTCATTATTAATTTGATTGTATATTTAAAAAGTAAAATAGTTAAATTACTTTATTTTATTATTTTGTTTAAAGATTATTTTTAAAGTTGTTTATTATGGAGTTGATATGTAACTTTTCAAAATTGTGGAGTTGATATGTGGCTTTTCAAAAAAAATTATAGACAATCAATAAAATATTTTAATATACAATTTATATATATGATGATGATGATGATTAATATCCACTGAGATCAATTGGTTTATTGGACATTAAGAAGGTAAGAGATTATTTAAATTTCTTTAAAATTGCATTTCTATGCTAAAAAAACATTGAGAGAAATGTTCCAAGATCACCATAGTTTTGATGACTTAGGAAGTTAGGAAGGTCTATATTGTGGAAAATATTTTTAAATTGAGATCTAATATTTAAAAAAAATCATCCCATGGTGTTTAATTGAAATTTTTGTTCCTATTTTAGCAAAGCTGATTTTCTTCTTTGCACTTCTCAAAACTAAGACGTAATTTTGATCTTCTAAATTAGGGTTGACCACTTCCTTATAGTATCTTAATTCCTTTTATCCACTAATGCTTTATCACACCCAATATTCTCCTTAAATTTAGAAGGGATAGTATTTGTAATATTATCCATATTTTGCATGACTACTTCATTTTGAATTCCCCAATGATTTAGCTAAGATTTGACATCTTTATGTCATCTTGGCTTTGGCTAGAGTTTGAAGCAATTTTGGGGAGCTTCTTTTCATCCATGTTTTTATCTTATTCTTGTACATTAGGTATCTAATCATAGCAATGCTCTCAATGCGAGCAAGACTTCCTTCTATTAGGAGGATAGGATAGGGTGTATTGCAACCCCAAACTTCACATTCATATAAAATAACACTGACTAGAGTGTGCCCATAATAAGCTTTCCACCCTCCATTTATCCATTTTTCAATAGTGTAGTTCTAGTTGAGCTTGTGGTGGATATGTATTCAAGATATTTGTATGAAGGCACTTCCTCCAAGATATTGTTGTCATAAACAAAAGTATAGTAGGTAAAAAAATTCCAGTGTTCATGGTCATGCCCATGCTAAAGAAAAAGTCCTTGAGGATTATTAGTTGCTTACCTAGGTCATAGAGACTCTGTCATAAGAACAATATGATCAACATAAAGGAGAAGGATGACTATACTTGCAAAAATCATGTCAACATAGTCTAAGAAAATATATGTATATTAAGTAAATTTTTGTGCAAATAAGAATTAAATTTCTCAAGATGAAAATAATTTTTTAAATTAAAAAAAAAAAATTAACAAAAATCTGTATCTCAAGAAATTTGATCACTTTAACTTATAATATATCTAAAATTAATCTAAAATTAATCTTAATTTATATGAAAATATTTAAACTTATAATATATTTAAAGTTAATCTTAACTTATATGAAAATATTTAAACTAACATTTATAAACATTTAAAAAAAAAAATCAACCCCTAAATTTTAATGATAAATAAATAAAATATAAAAAACTATTTTTTTTTTAAATTGTACGCTTCTATTAATCCAAATAAAATCATTGTTGAGAAGGAATTGGTCTTAGAAGGTTTTTTCCATTAACCATGGGAAGCACAAAGTTTGCAGTTCACGTCACAAACATCTTAAAAAAAATTGACATAATTTTTCCTCGCCATCAATTTTGAAAACATCAATTGTATTTTTCCTCTCCAGAAATTCCTTCATGAAATCACTATACGAAAGAAAAAACACTAATGAAATCACTATACTTCAATTGAAAACTCAACTCATTAAGTTTTATTAACTATACGTATGATTTTTTTTATCTTTATAGTCTTAATGATATAAGACATCAATTTTAAGAGTGGAATATAACATAAATATAAAAAAATGGGTTTATTACTCTTTCACATATGTGAAATATATGAAGTATATGTCTTTACTTTCTAAACATCAACTGTAAAAAAATTTCAAATTTTGTTGATCTTCCTTTAATTAAATTTTTCAATTTTTCAGTTTGGTGATGGGAAAATGAAAGACGTCGTTGTATATGAAAAAGTTACAATGTAAAAATTAAAAATAAAATATATATTATGAAAAATAAAAAAATCAAATAATTTTAATTTTAATTATATATATAAAATAAATAAAGCTAAAACGATAGCTTATAGGTTTGAAAATATGGAATTCAAACATAATCAACACCCATTTCAAAGTTTGATAAAGATCATGATTTCACTATTACTATCTTTTTCATCTTCATCATGCTTTTTTCCTTCTTTAGTAAAAGACACTTTGCTTTTCTCTCTTATAATATATAAGATAATGATAATGATAATCATGTTTTTTTGTTTTCCTCTGGTACTATTAATGATAATGATTATAAGATGTATACATCATAATATATTTATAATTATTGGCTTACTATAATATTATTGTTGATGAAAATAAAATCATTAATAATGATGTTGTTTATTATATTTTAAAGTTAAAAGCTAATTCCATGATAGAGACATTAAAACAAAATTATTTTCACATAAATTTCTTATTAAAAAAAATATAAGTTATTTTATAAAATATATAAAAATTGGAATTAGATATATTATTAAAGGAAAAGTTATTTCCCTTGGATTGGGTGTCAATGAGTGGGGCTTTGGACATACATATGGTCCACTTTGTCACATGGAGCAGTTCCATCATTATGAGAGTTGGATGGTCGAGTTCAAGTGTAATTCAAGAGATTTGGATGTTGTAGTGAGGAGTACAACACCCTTGCTCCGAACACCTTTGATAATGTTGAGGGTGATAATGCGTGATCAACAGTACTGTGATTTTAAGGGTGGATTTATGATCGTGTGAGGTGAATTGAAGACAGTTAGGACAATATTGACGAAGGGGTCTCATATGTTGATTATGGCTGGTTGGAATGATTCTGAAATCATTAGAATGAGGGAACAAGGAGGTCTAGATATCTCCCTAGAATTTGGGTGGTAGATATGGTTTTTTTTTATTTTCATTGTGTCTTTGGTCTCTTGTTTCATTATCAAGAGTAGGGGTGGTTTTTCTAGTCAAAACAGGGAGAGCTCACAGAGGGTTTTCATTGTGGTATGTTTTAAAGTGGATTTCATTGTGGTTGGTTGAGCAAAGTTTATGTTTTAGATTTGGTCAGTGTTTGTCTCTTTCTTTGGACATATACATGGGTTGAGGCTCATGAAAAGGGGGGAGTGCTCAGAAGCATAAGGGTAAGGGAAGTGACGATAAAGCTTCTTCATCCAGATCTCAGGCTTCTACAACTAGAGTAGAGAGCGAAGAATGGGAATCTAAACACCATTTTATAGAAAATTTCTTGGAGAAAGCATAAAAGGAAGCATAAGAAGAGGAGGAGGTTGTGAGGGATAAGCGCCATATGACCCTAGATGATAAAATTATTTAGGAAATTCAGGGTTGGGTGGATGATCCAATGTACTACCAAACTCGAGATACGAAATTTCTCAGGATTATGGAAACATACTACCCAGTGAAGACACTGGTGGCTCGAGTGCTAGAGAAAAATGAGGAGGAGTAGTAGGAAATCCTCCATATAATCATAATCTTTGAGGGAAATTTCAAAGTGACGTTCTATTCAGTTTTGGGCATTAATATTATGGTTTCAAAGGTAGAAGAGGGGGTTGGTAAAGGAAAATAAGTGGAGGGATACTCGAGTTTAGTTGGGACCCAATACAAACCGATAGTGTTAGACACAGATCCACATCCTTCCAAGTCCCCGTTAGTGAATATTGAAGATGTAGAATTGGTGGTGGAGAAGAACATACCTTCTTGGAATGATTGATATCTAGTCAACACATGTTTTTTTCTTTTTCTTTTTAGCTTTTGCAATCATGGAAAGTATAGTCTTGTATTTCGATCATTTCCCTTTTTGAACTTTAATTGGTTGGAAAACCTAGTGATGCTTGATATCTCAATTTTTGGAAACAATAATATTTTAGGGCACCTTGTTTCCATTATGGCAGGATCCCCCCAGTCTACCGATGTAACAACTCTTTTTTGTATATAATAGAAAGATGAATTGATATGTTTTTTTAGTTTAAAAAAAAAGGTAAAGTTGTTTATGGTTAAAGGGGATATTCCCTTTTTTAGTGCACTTATAAAAACTATATTTTATCAAATCAAATGATACAATTTTATTTGAAATTGGCATGTTAACAAAGTGATACCTATTCATAAAGGTCTTGATTTTTTTCGAGGAAAAAAGTCAACTAATTTTATTTAGAGCAAAAAATTTCAAAGATAGATGTTATAAATCATTCTAGAGGGCCTTTTAAGGATTGCTCTTTAAGAAATACGTTGTTTATACATTTTTGAGTATGTGAGTACATATATATTACTCTTCCCCTTATACTATGTTTCTGTAAGAAACCATCCTATACAAATTTTTCAACTTTTTAGTATAAGTAAATGCTCTATAAATAAAGAGATTTAATCGGTCCTCTTGTAAGAAGATGCAGGTTCAATTATTTTTGGGGGTGAAATCATGAAGGTGGGTTACACTTTTGCTTGTTTTATGACAAAAAAAACAGTATTTTCACAAGTTATTCAACTTCTGACATATAAAAGTATTTTTTTTATTTAGAATTTCACTTTAC
>JZKD02S1676180.1:303231-314480 GCA_000966675.3 Picea glauca
GGTGGCGAGAGGAATTATCGGATCAAGGGACAAGGATGTTCAAACTTTATAAGAGACTCAATTACATCAAACACAAACTCAAAGTGTGGAACAAAGAAATATTTGGGAACATAAACAAGGAAAAAAATATCAAGGATAGAATGAGGATACTCTAAGAACTATGCATAGATGAGGGTTACACATAGGATCAGAAAAGAGAAGAGAAACTCTCTGGCACCAAAAGTCCAGAATCAGGGGAATAAAGGAAGGGGAGTGAAATACCAAGTTTTTTCATAGAACCACCTTTGCAAGAAGAACCCACAACAAAATATTGAAAATTAGGGATCGGGATGGGATCGAAAGAGAATCCCACAAGGAAATTGAAAATACATTGGTCAATCACTTCCAGGGGATAGCCCAGGAACCCAACCAAGACAGAACTGGGGGCATACAAAGGATAAATCATCACATCCCCATGATGGTCACAGAGGAACAAAATATCAATCTAAACAAACCCATAACAAAGGAGGAAATCAACCAAGTGGCCCAGGAAATGCCCAATGGAAAGGCCCTAGGTCCAGATGGCTTCATAGTGGAATTTTTCAAAGCTTGGTGGGAAGTGGTTAAACATGATTTTTATGGGGTGGTGGAAGACTTCGGACGTTCGACCTCTGTCATGAAAGCGTTAAATGCCACAATGATCACTCTAATCCCAAAATAAAATGAAGCAAGGACGTCAGACCGCTACTGGCCAATATATTTATGTAATGTTGTGTACAAGATAATCTCCAAAGTCATAGCCAATAGACTGAAACCACTCCTACCCACACTGATTTCACAGGAGTAGTGGGTTTTGTAGAAGGCAGACAAATATTGGATAACATCATCCATGCCCATGAACTTATACACATGCTAAAAATCCAAAGGAGGGAGGCATGATAATCCAACTTGACCTGGTGAAGGCTTACGATAAGATTAGCTGGCACTATATGGACAAAACAATGGAATCCTTTGGGTTTGAACAACACTGGATCAACTGGATTGTCAATCTAGTCTCAACGACAAGCTGCTCGCTCCTAATCAATGGAGCCCTAGAAAACCCCTCCTGGCCATCGCGAGGCATCAGACAAAGAGACCCGTTGTCCCCCTTCATGTTCATTATGATTATAGAAGGGCTCAACAGAATTATAAAAAGTGCAACTGCATAAGGGGAACTAAAAGGAATCAAACCCTTTGAAGACTGTCCAACCTCCATACACGAACAGTTCGTTGATGACACCCTACTCCATAGCACACCCACGGTCAAGGAAGAAAAAACCTATAAAATAATTTTAGAAGACTTTGGGGAAGCCTCAGGGGTGGAGATCAACCACTCCAAATCCATGATCTATTTCTTCAACACTAATTCTGAAATCCAAAGAAACCTAGCCAACATTATGGGGTTTGAACGCAAAATGCTCCCAATGAAATACTTGGGAATTCCCTCGACGGACAGAGCTTGCAAAATGGAAACGTGGGAAGGAGTGATCAACAAAACGTAGGAGAGGGTAAAAAATTGGACTTAAAGAGCTCTCAACCTGGCAGGGAGGCTTATCCTCATAAAATAGGTCCTACAAGCAATTATGGCGTATGTGATGCCAGTGTTCCCTTCTCCCAAAGGAATACTACAAAAGATAAGAGCCATTCAAAGATATTTCCTATGGCGAGGTGCTGAAAATAAAAATAAATGGGCCTTGGTATCCTAGGAGAAGGTTTGTTGACCAAAAGGCAAAGGCACCCTGGGGTTACAAGACCCACAGGTAACCAACGAAGCCTACGGGGCAAAACTCTGGTGGAGATGGGTTAAGGACAAATTAAATAACATGGGAAAACCTATGGAAGGCTAAGTATGCCCCGAACATCAATGATCAAGACTGAATTCGACTCATGGGCACAAGGGAGGGATCAACAATCTGGAATCTCACCTAGCGCAACAAGAACTCGATTCATAAACACAGCTTCTGGGAAGTTAGAAATGGTCAAACTGCCAGATTCTGGGAGGATGCGTGGCAATAGGAACGTAGAATGGAAAAGTCGAACAGGCAGGAGCTCCAACAGGAGATGACTACGCAAGGAAAAACAACAATCCATCACTATTGGAAGCCAAGAAATGATAACGAAAGATGGAGGACCTGGGACAAACTAAATCCAAAAAATACAGGTTGTATCGCAACTCTAGCGAAAGAGGTGGAAGAGGAATCGGGGAAAAGGAAAATTGCAATCTCAGAGGACGAGGACCAATTAAGGTGGGGCAGGGAAAATGGTGGGGAATTCAACTTAAAAGAAGCATGGTTTTACATTGCAAACCAAGATCAAGAGGATCCGACACAACAGTGGGGAAATATTCGACCGATAAGCTATATGGTCCCAAGATTTTACTTCCCTGGAAATCCTTTGGGGTTGCCAATATTTCACCTTCCAATATTTCTTCCTGGAGAGAAGCATTCATTTCAAATTAATATATCTTTGATGGGGCGATCGGGGGATTTGGAAAGCTCAGAAAAACATTGGATACCATTTTGTGAGATCTTGGGGAAAGATGAGACCTTTCTACCTTCGATGGTTTTTATCTTTTAAATACATCTGAGATTCCTTTGATGGTTTGTATAACTGTGGAAAAACTTAGAGTTTTTGTCACCCTCTTTTAACCATATTTCCATGTTCTTTAACCTATATTTTGACTCTTCAAGAGAAAATATATCGACCTTTTGTTTAAGTAAATAGCTTATCTCAGATTCCTCCTCCTTCGAGAGGGAGTCTAGAGGCCTTGATTTAGTTTTTGGCATCCACCTAAATCTCCGATGAATATTGGTCAATTTTCATCTCCGTCTCAGCGATTTCTATGTTTTGTTCTAAATCATGGCAGTGCCGGACACGGTGCCACTCAGCCTAGGTGAATTTGTTGAGTTAATGGGGACTCTGGTGGGAGTGATCGTATTCATTACTCTTATCGGAGTGGACACTTTCAAAGCATTAAAGAAGGGAGCATATTGGATTCCTGGGGATTCTCTTGTCCTCACAGTGCTTACCATTCAAGTTCTGAATTTTCTCAATGGCGAAACTATTTTACTCAAACAAATTTTGGATAATCCACAGCCAATGAATGGTGACGATGTTAAAAATAACTTGTTCTTGATACATAGTAGCAGAGTAATGTTGTGTGTGTTAGTAGCTTATCTCTTGCCCGAAATGGCTTGTCCTAGATCGAAAGATTCATGGGGTAAATTAGTCGCCTTGGGATTGAGTATCTTCATCCACATTTCTTCGGAGTTGTTCAACGTTCATCGACGTTTCTCCGATTCCAGGTTATATCTTGTCACAAATTACGTCTATTTCTGGACACATGCCAAGGCGGTCACCAAGGCTTCGTTCATTGCATCTGGTGTCATAATATCTTTATTGCTAGTATGCCTGATTCTTCTTCTCAGCTCTTCTATTATTGCCAATAAAAGCATCAGGACTATAATACGTTAAAAAAATCCCAAAATTCTAGCACTGCAATCAAATGGTACAAAATATTCATGGTCGACAGTAGAACATCAAGTACTCAAATCGTGGATCATCGCCCACGCATGTTATCCTGACCACATCATAGCCAGATCAGTTTTGGCCACATCAACTTCACTAGCAATCACAATTTGCATTTTAAGTTCAATTATTGAATGGCTTGTCTAGGGTCCAATAGTAATCCTATTTGGCCCTGTCAGTTCTTGGTTGAAATTCATGACAACTATCCTGGAAGTAGTATTCATCCTAATAGGATGGGCAATCATCAGTTGGAGATGGCTTATCTCTGTAAAACCACCCTCGCACCAAAACCATAATCTTGGGAGCATAACCGAGCATATGCTTCCATTGTTCATCAACCCACCAACCTATGTCTTGTTTTGAAAATTCCCAATAACTAAACCACTCAACCAGAGCGCAAAAGGAAAGAAAGGAAATCTCACAAAGACTCACATCCCTACTGAGAACCATTTTTGGCCCGAACTTTCTCGATTTCCAAGATTTAACCATACTCCTTCCCCCTTTGCAATCAACAACCCCCTCTTTTCCAATTCCACCTTCCTTACTACCGCCAGGTTCAACCTTCAACAAACCACCACTGCTATCAAAACTCTTAGAACCCTTGTTCCAACAACTTGTAGCCTAAAAATCTCATCGATTATCCCAACACAACTCATGTCATGCTGGAAATCAACCACTTGAAGGCCCAACTCATCCTTTGTCATATCTTTTTTTACATCCTTCACAATAGGACTGTTTTCATAAAATTTTAAATCTTCTCCGTACTCAAGAAAGGCTTTCCCATTCGTAGCTTTCCAGGCCAATTATCGATATTTCTCATCTGACTTGAAAATGCCCTCCTGGCTCCACAAAACCTCGTCTGATGGGTTTGTTAGCAATCAATCGCATCCTCTAACCAATTACCATAGGTCGCCATGTCATCCTTCAACCAGCCATCGTTACTAAACCCTAACCTACATATCCACCATCCCTACTCCAACAAGCCATTCTAAGGGTACACCCTATTCCAACGAAACCCTAATATTTTCTCCTTGTTGTTCAAACAATTTGTTTCAAAAATAAAAGTTATTATATCATGGAAAACAATAAAAATCTCATTAAAAAACAAATCTAAGACATTTCCATTGTGATCTTGAATAATTTATTTTGAATGAATATTTGTTGTTTTACTCCTTTATTTACGTGATTTCCATTTTGAACAAAACATGGGAATGATAGACCCTCACGTGGTTGTTGTTACTATTTCATTCATTTAATCTCTCAAATGTGCATAATCATATTTAAATGTTGTAAATCAATTCATGTTCACAAGGTAGTATTAGAATAGTATGACATTCACTTAATCTATTCACTCCAAATGGTTGTTTTATAGACTTTGTTGTGATCTTTTAAAATATATAAACTATATACTAACATATTATATATATATTATTATTTAATTATATAAATTTGAATTTTCATTATTCAAAATTAATTTGAATTTTTAATTTTTAAAATTGTAAAAATAATGTTAAAATTGATGATTGTGTATGATCATACTTTTAACTTATTATTGTTATTTAAGCATTATCTAAAAAAACTATCTACCATGCAAGAGAATGATTATACCAAACATGAAGTTTAATAGACTTAAAAACATATCATTAAATATAAATATGATATATTGGAAAAAGGAAACAAAGGAAGGGGTACATAGTTTGTCTTTATTTTCACTTCATAGTAATAGTTTGTCTTTATATATAGATATAATTTTTTATTTTTTTTTATCTTTCTAGTAGACAAAAACTTATATGAGTAAATATAATAGATATTTAAAAAAAAAAATTGTCTTCAAAGTATTTTCAGATCCTTTTTACAGGGCTATGAAAAAATATGAGATTGGTAACAAAACAATATTAGGTACATCCTCTCCCATAAGATCTTTGCTTTTATATTTCTAGTTACATTACAAATTAAACGCAATTGATTTATCCCCCTTGAAACAATAAAATTTTAGTTGTATTGTAGTCTTCTAAAAATTTACGTGCCTCCAATAATATTCCCTGCAACATATATACCATTCTCGTCCAATACGAGAGCATCTTTAGATAGTTGATCAACTTCCTTGTTGAAATCTCTGTAAATATGTTGTGCTTTTAATTGTTGAAATCTCCCGCTCAGCATTCAAATTTTATGCATCCAAGGATGAAGAGAGACCACCTATAGATTATTATCATTATTAAACCGATCAATTATAACTTTGTAACCTTGTTAACTTTTTATAGTAAGAAAAATGTAAGATGCACCACAAGGCTAGGAGTTCACCCCTAGTGTTTGTTCATCTTCAACAATTCATCTTAAGTACCCTTAACTCGGCATCTCAAAACAACTCTTGCACCACATTTAACCCCCCTGTCTTGTGAGGCCCCATAAAAAAACCCCACTTCCATATCACAATCAATTAAAGGAGGTCTAACAACCTTGTTAATCTTAGTTACTTTTGGGCTTTTGAATTCACCCAAAGCCTCTAAAATCCTACTACAAACTCTAACCAGGTTTGGAGGATGATCTTCAAAGATCACCAGATTCCTGTGCTTCAAACCCTCCCAATAGATATAACAACAAATTTCTTTCTAGATTAACTCCTTCCTAATCCAATGTTTTAGACATTCAACAATTTTTCCACCTACCCAATAATTCTTTACTTTTAAGTCCTTAAGATTTCAAGACCAAATGTATTTTGCATAGATACATTCTACAAAGAGATAATACATAGTTTCCTCATCAATCCCACAAAAAACACATCTACTAGGTCAAGAGAAACCTCTTTTGACCAAATTCTCCCAAGTAAGAATTATTTGTTCAAGCATTAACCATATAAAAAGTTTAACTTTCAAAGGGATCTTCCAAGTCCATAGTTTAGTATACCAATAGATTATTTCTCCTTCCACATTATCCAGCATTTGGACTTCATAAGCTTGTTTTACATTCACCTATCCCCCTTTTGTATCCCAGGACCATAACAAAATATATTTTTCACTGCCCCTTTATATAATTATCCCATTCTTCTTTTTGATCTCCACCCAACCCCAACATCTAAACCCTTTTCCACCTTGTATTGTTTTAGGTCTCCAGATCAATTGCCCCAGCATTAGCAAGGGTACCATTACATATAGATATAAAAGTTATGATGACCATTACATTAAAATAAATATTAAAATAAATAGTAAATTTTAAGTATAATATTTATGTGTCTATTTCTTTATCATAAATTTGGAAGTTTATTTATACAAATAAATAGTTATGATTAAGTATAATATTTATGTGTCAATTTGTTTTTCATAATTTTGAAAGTTTATTTATACAAATAACCACTTATGATTGGAGATAGTTTAATTGAAATTGTTACGGGGACTTCACTAACAAAATAACAAGATTCTTTATATATTTCCTCATCCTATATGTAGACCTCTCAATTCTCTTAGATATTTCTATTTACTCATCATATATATTCACATCACTTGGATAATGTCCTCATTCAATATTCCTATTAGACTTCTCAATTTTCTTAGATATTTATATTTACTCATCATATATATTCACATCACTTGGATAATATCTTCATTCAATATTCCTATTAACTTATTAAGGAGTATGTTTTAAATAATATTTATTATGGGCAGCTTTGTAACAATGATCAAATTTAAAGGGTTGGTCTTAATTCGAGTTGGAAGGACATACAATCATCCAACTCTTCAATGATGAAAAGTAAAAAAAATAATTGTACTTCAATTGACAAGTGTACATTAAGTAAAGTCGTCATCAAAATGAAAAAATAAAATATTATCCTTCCAAATCTTTACAATCTTAAAAATTTAAAGAATAGTTACATAAAAAAAAGTTATAAAATTTTAATAAAACTTCATAAAAAAAATAATTTTTTCTTTCAAATTCGTAATATCCACAAAATTATTATTATTTTACATAAATAACACATTTTAATAAAAAATAATAAGCAAACATATTATTCTTCCATTCATTTGATAGTGTTCATAGCTTACATCATTGAAAACATGAAGAGACTTTCTAGCTTTCATTTGTTTCCATACATCATAAATATATTTCCAATCTACCCCATTTAGAGTGTGAGGTGCACTAAAAATTAACATATCCAATGTCTCCAATGAAAGTCTTGATCTATGAGCATTGCAATATAATCCTTATTGTTTATGTCAAACATGGAGGTAATATATTTCAAGAGTATTAAAATAATTTCTCAAAAATCACTCATAATGCAAATAGTATAATAAACTCATAACTTGATTAATTACAACAACATTTTGAAACCCACAATTCATATGTAACCAAAATGTAGGATATATGATATTCCTATGCAAATTAGAAGACAAATGTATGTTCAAATTCTTCTCAAGAGATTGGATTATCATATCCAAAATTTTATGCATGTGCCCAAACAAGCAATTGTATTCCAAAATAAATGTAGGTCAAGTGTATCCAAAATAAATGTAGGTCTAATAAGATAGGTAATATTGAAAAAGGTCAAAGGAAACAAGCTCTATATATTATACACAAATAGAATACAAACAATGTTAAGTGATAAGAAAACAAGAAGGGGTCAATGCATCCCATTCAAAATCAAATAAACCAACAAGAATTTGTATCTAGTGATGTATGGGAGTGAAATAGTATCCAGTGATGTATGGGAGTGAAATAGCAGATGCAAGAATCCATTTCAAAGCTAGGAACAAGAAGAGGTTTCAATGTAGGGTGAGGTGAGACATAAAATGGTGTACCACCATTTTCATTTACAAGGAATCAAACACATTGTCATGATTATAGAACATGACTCCTAAAAAACAATGATAGCTCAAAGTGTATGGGTTAGGTCTTAAACAAACGAACCAGAGGCATGCCAAGCAATGGAATAGAAAAAAAACCAAAACAATAACTATAAAGTGAAGGATGCACATGCCACACATTACCTATAAGGTTAAAACCAACAAGCCAATAGGAGGTTAAAACATGTTTTGGATTGAAAGGAAAAGGAAAAATAATGACATTGTTGTGTTATTGTAGATAAAGACCCATACCAAGCCAAACATAAGGGTGGATGCCCAAATTCAATATGTGGGACTAGAAGAATTGAAACAAAAACATTATAAGCCTAAATAAATTGCATGTAAAGCCATGGGATGCCTAAGAATATCTGTAAACAATTGCAACCAAATTCATGGATAATAATGATTGCTAACACCTCGAATGGTACCAGATTCAACTCTCTCTAAAGAAAGAAAATAAACGACCCAAACACAGTTGAAATGAACATCCTTGTCGAGATTTTCGAGAGGATAAATTAGGTAGGGCTCAAACTAAAACCACTAAGTGAAAAATGAAGGATTAAAACCTAAGATTTGCATGACTTCAATGACCACACAAATTTGTTGAAAGTAAAACACAATTTGGGTATCATTTCCATGGGATGAAGAGGTCAAATTCAAAGGCCAGGGAGAAGAAAAACCTAATTCCTTTGAAATGAACACAAAAATTAGCATAGGTGTAATATTACCTTTGATTTCTAGAGAAGGAAACCTATGTGTGCTCCTTGTAAACTCTCCACACCAAGGAAAGCTTTACCACAACATTGTACCACTCTCTAGTATGCTTAGAACCAAACCACATAGTAAATTTATATGAGATAAATTAGCTAACAATGAGTGAGAAGGGAATCTATGGATTCACAAATGAACTAGATTCAAGGATCGTGCAAAATCAAATTGAGTTGAACTATAGGTTCCATATGAACAATGGAGATTGTATAAGGATTCATGTGCCCAAAATTTCATTTAATACCAAATTAAAAGTGGTACAACCATATCAAATGGTACATGAAGAATAGACAAGCATGGAGGTAAAACAATGCCTAGGTGGGGTGTAATTATAGCATATCTTTCACCGTGAGGTTTTGGCTAAATGTTCTACCTTTTGGGATTTTTGGCAAATTTGAACCAAATCTTTATTTTTCGTTGTTTAAATTGGATTTATGAATGCATAAATAGATTCAGCCTACTGAAAACCCCCTGGAATCTTCGAATTATACAAACTTAACCACTCAAATCTACAGATCCAACCATTCATCACCAAATTTCTAACAAAATCAAACAAAAAAAGTTACTAAAAAAACAACCAAAAGTTAGAAAATTTAAACTAATACCTTTAAAAAAAATTGAAACAAGTTCAAATATGATCGCTGCTGGGCAGACCTCGAGCTTATCAAAGTGATGCTATCATCGATAGGAGCACTCGAAGTAGAGACACGTTTAGTAGTTCATAATTGGGTTAATAACTACCACAGGAGATGCCTTACTCGAACAGAGATACCGTTGACTCCGTTCGTGATATGTTTCTTGGACGGACCGACTAAGAGAGCAACGCAAGAGAACAATTTGGTTGAAACAATTAAAAATATGTTGGAAGAAGATTTCTGTAAAAAATTAGTGTGATGTTTTGAAACGTCTATAAATTTTTTAGTAGACACTTCATTTGTTATTATGGATTAAATTTCTTTCATAATAATAATAGGTAAAGTGTTTACTTGAAATTTTGGAAGTTTCAAAATATTCTACACAGGTATTTTTCAGATATTTTTTTTAGCATTATACTTACTGTAAAATTTCACACTCTTAAATTAAAAATATAATTTTTTTTTAAGAATGATAATGAGTAAATCAATAATTATAAATATTAAACAATAATAATTATTTTAATAATTAATTAATTATTAATTTATCACAAATTATATGACATTTAAATAATAATAATAATACTACTAATAATAATAATAAATAAAAACATAAAATATTGAAAATATATTAAAAAACTAAATCATACACTTTATCTTCATATAAATTGTTTCAATATAATCTTGAAAATAATGATTAAAATTATTACATCTTTATACATAATCATAAAGAACTTATTTTTTCTCAAAAACCACATTAAAAACCTTGGGAAAACAGAAACCTTCGAAATTCAAACTGCAATCACAAAACCTAAATAGCATTTGCTTCAACTTATACCATGGTCGTCGGTTCTCTGGCTGGTGGTGCAATGTCAACATCCGGACACCGCTCTAGCGTTTCCATGAGTCCTCTACATTTCCCCGCTGTGTAAACTGCTGTGAGCAACTTACTTTCCTCTAAATCTTGTGCCCATTTCATGCAGTTGTCCATTAATGCGCCCCTCACTTTCTGCATGCAAGCCCCAATAACGTCTGCTAATGCGCTCTGTAACTCATTTATCAGTTGCGTAAAATTACCTGATCCGCAATCTATGCTATTGCACAATTTGTATAAGGCATTCCCTGCAGCTGCCGTCTTCCAATCCAGAGAGTCCTGTCCATGGCTTTTATTTCACTCTCTTGTGGGAGATCATTGATTGCTGCGGCTGCCTCTTCCATGGTTATAGCAGGAGCTTTCTCTGCACTTCTTTCCGCCAATGTTTTGAATCAGACTCTCTGCAGCTTTACTCAGCAAGTTATCCGTTTCAGGATCAGACTCCTCAACCAGGATCAGACTCCTCTCTGCATATCCAGCTCAAGGATATGCCTCGTCCAAAAGTCTTCTACCATGAAAGAGCTACGCCAGCTCTCCTCTTTCTGCCTTCGCCATCTTCCATAGTAAGCTACAGAGGTAAGCCATCTCCAA
>JZKD02S1676181.1:7390-20522 GCA_000966675.3 Picea glauca
GTTTTTCTTTTGTCCACGCCTACTAGCTTTCCCATTTACCCACCCCTCTTAGCTTTTCCATCTTTTCATATTGATCTTATGAGAAAGGAAGTAGATTTCAAAGACCATTGAAACATTTAACTCTTGAAATTGGAGTGAAGGTCGCACCATGTCTCTCTTACTTTCCAATATTAATTTTTTTTCTCTAGCCTCTTGTGTTCCTCATAATTCTATTTACATTATATTGCATGATTTCCATTGTAATGCATTGTATATATTAATGCATCTATATATTTCAACATTCCTCAGATCTTAATATTATAATGGTTTTAATGTGAAAATAATAATAGTGGAATCACACCCAATCAAACATAGTGTGGACTTCAACTTATCATTGAGAGTCTCTTTCACAACATCATGATATGTATTTTGAAATTGGTTTGGACTATGTTATTTTTCAAGTCATTTCACCTGATAATTTGCACTATCTTGGTGTCGAAATACATGCACCTACTCAATTATCTTGTTATTGTTTCTTCGATTAATGCACTAAATCAATTTTCACTATAATATTATCATTGAAAACAATGCACCCTATGTGTTTGGGTTATATCTTTGTTGAAATCAATGCAACTACTTGACTAATCTAATTTAATCTACTTGGTTTGTCTAAATCATTTCTCATTGTGTCATCATTGAAATTAATGCACCCTATTTTTTTGTGTTATGTCATTGCCGAAATCAACACAACTACTTGATTTCTCTAAGTCATTTTTTATGGTATCGTCACTAAAATCAATGCACCCTATTGTTTTGTGTTATATCATTGTTGAAATCAATGAAACTATTGAATGCATTGCCTATACATTATATCATTGCTGAAATCAATCAAAATATTTGATTTCTCTAAATCAATTTTCACTATATAACCACTTAAATCAATGCACCTTATTGTTTTTTTATATCATGGTTGCTAAAATCAATGAAACTACTTTGATGTCCATCCATTATTTCATTGTAGAAATGAATGAAAGTACTTATTTGTTTTGTGTACATTCTCTAAGACATTTATATAATATTTTTTAACAACATCACCTTTAAAAATGATAATGATTGTTCTTAATTTTTTTTCATTTTGAGTGTTATCATAAACTTCCAATTTCTAAATAATTCCAATTGGTTACACAATTGTTGATTTCCTTTCCCTTTATAAGGCCATATATTAATTATTTCCAATCTTTTAAATACTCCTTTTCTCTTTGCATAATTTCAATCATTCTTTTATTGATTTGATTTGCTATACTCTTGTTTTTTGCAGTATTATTTCTTGTTGCCAATAATATTATGTGAGATTCCTATTGAGTTTTGTGTTGCAAAGAGAAGATGGTGAAGGAAGGAGATTTAAATCACTTTGACTTTGAGGTTCAAGGATGGGCTACCAAGGATGACTTTGACATTCTTTCACCTATCAACTTATAACAATAGAGTTGTTCATCATTAGTCTATACAATTTTTACTGCATTTGCTCTTAACATGTTTACATAATTCATTGAATATGGTGACATCCTCAACCAAACAAAACTACATAAAACTTTTTGCAACCATCCAATTATAATTCAATTTAAAAATAAAGCAACACCTACATTTGCTTACCTATAAAATTTTCCATGATCCAAAAACAATCTTGTTTTGAGGATATTCAAATTCATTACACTAATATGTTATACTCTTGTTTTGTGCACTACTATTTCCAATTGTGTTGTGTGGAATTCCCATCATAGTTTTTCACTTCACAAAGATAAGATGGTGAAGGAAGGATAATTAAATCTCTTTGAGGTTGAGGTTTACGGGTGGGATGCCAAGGATGACTCTGACATTCTCTCACTTGTAAACTTAGTATTATAGATTTGTTCATCATCGGTCTGTATAATTTTTATTGCATTTTCCCCTAATAGATCATCAGAATTCCATGGAAATCAAAACTACAAAAAATTTGTTGCAACCATCTAATTACAGTTCAAATTAAAACATGAGGCAATGGTTGCATTTTCTTAGTGTAAAATTTTCTATGTTGATCCAAAAAATCAATCTTGTTTTGAGGATATTTTGAATTCATTACACTTTATCCATGATGAGATTTCACAATTTTGTGAACATTCAGGATCTCAAGAAATTGCTTGGCACAATGGTTAGTGTGTGTAATGCCCCTACATGGACATTAACAAAAAACAAAGCATTTAGCTTACAAAGGTGGAAATATATATATTTTGAATCAATACAATAATATGTGTTTCAATAATGACATATCAATATAATCTCTTAGTCATATAATCCCCTCGTAAACCTGTGAGAGTTAATTAATAATAACAATAAAAGTACAAGATTAACTCCAATAATCACTTATTTTCCATTACAATGCTATGTATGCTTTGTATATTCTCAAATATATGATACTAGCACTTGATACATTTCAATTAAAACTAAGAAACAAATAACAAGTAGCACAAGTTATTTAATTACCAATTTTATCAAGACAAGTCTTTGGTCCATAATAAATAGTCCTCTACTAACCATTCAATGGTTCATAATCACCCTACACAATAATAATGCAAAAAATATACCCTCAAATAACCATATACAATTAATCTTTAATCCTTATAAGTGGATCACGTAATCCATTACTTTCAAGTACAAATCGCATATAAATTTTCAAACACAATTGGAAAGAGACTTTTTCCATCACTCTTCTTGTAAATTTTCTTTTGATTGAAGATCCCTCCTTGTAGGTTTAATTCATATGAACAAAATTCAAATATGATTCATAAAATAGCTTTCTCCTTCAAACCCAATCTACGCTCAAGTGACCAAAAAGTGTTCTATATTATCGCTAAAAACTATTAAATTTAGAACAATGAAACAAGGTTATAAAGAAATTCAATAATATTTATTTACTCAATTAAATCTATTTCCCAAGAATAAAAATAATATTTATTTACTCAATTAAATCTATTTCTCAAGAATCAAAACATGACATGATAATAAGTTGCATGTTTAACATGCATGTAAACTTTATTCAAACCTGTAAAAATCGATTACTTTCTTCAACTAAATAAATTACAAACATAAAAGGGTAAATTCCCAAGGTTTGTTCATTGTGGGGTTTATTAAAATGATGATTTAAAATCAATTAAGAAAATGGATTAATAAACTTAATAAGAGATTAAAACAATACCTAAGCAATCTCATATATAACATGCTACAAGATGCATACGTACGTGCCATTAATGAAGGAAAGGTGAGTGTGTACACACCTTTAATGAAGGAAAGGAGCACATGTATCTTATTGTGCTTAAATAAAGGTGAGTGTGCCTCTGTTTTATGAGAAAAATTTAATAAAATTGCCCAAAAACAATCTTTTACGTCTCGATTAAGGCTGAGGTCTTTAGTTAGGTTTCAAAACAAATGGAAATATATATTATAACTCTATTATAGTTTTATAATTCTTCCCTGCACTATTTAATTCACAATTTATGTAAACTACAAAATCTTAAAGAGAATTTCAAGTTATAAGTTGCTTGTCTATAAATTATAAGTTGCTTGTATATAAATTGAATTTTTCAAAATTATATATTTTTTTATGATGCTATAGAAGATTATTATGCTTTGATGATTATTTAAATTCCAAGTTTACTTAAGTATTAGATTTAATTTTTCTTTTCCAAATATAAAATTATTTTATTGATTGATCACCCTACCAACTTTTAGATGGGTACTTTTCTTCTCTAGGGACCCTCGAGATGCAATGGATTGTATGAGAAACATACAAACTAGCATGTAGAATGTGTGGCTCTTCGAGAGAATTTGAGGTCCCCACCTTTGTGGTACTAGCACATTCTTGAGACCAAACTCAACATGAGCTCACTAAGAAAAATTGAGCATTACCACATCCATCTAACATTATGGTGGAAAAAAGTGAGCTCTCGAGCTCAATCCTCCTTTCTTAGATAGCCTTTGAGGCTCATGCCATTTGTCCATCTCATGCAAAATAATAATTATTTTAATTACTAATTGAATATTATTCACCCACCCATATGTCATTCCATACACAAGTAATTATTTTATTTAAAATGTAAAATATATATTATTCATCCCATCCTAACCTCTTCTCTTATTTTTACTCTTAGATGTTTCCTAGATCCCTTTTCTTTTTCCTCATTGAGTGGGTGCACATGAAATTGTTATTTTATATTTAATTAAAATTGTTTTTCTTTCCATTTAAGTCACCTCTTTCTATATACATTTCATTTTCTAATTATATAGTATATTTTATTTCTCTTTTTCCCATGCATGTGCATAAGTCTATATGAACAATGAAACCACTCATGCAATTCATTCAATTTCCCATGCTAAAATAAAATGCATATGCTAAAGGATACTTTTCTCCAAATTGTACATAAATAAAATCAAAGTCAATCGAAAGGGTAAGACCAAGTTAACTCAGATCCTTAAAGTATTTAGTACCAAGAGCTAGACATGAGCATTACAACTCTTGAAGTACCATGCACCAAGATCTAGAACCAACCTATATAACCCTTCAAGTGCATGATACCAAGGGTGGCATGCCCCTACATGCCCTTCAAGTACTACCTACCAGTATGTACCAAAGGTATCATGTTTACGCATGCCCTTCAAGTATCATTTTTCAATGGTGGGGGGTGGTGTCATGGTTGGGACTTAACTAACCCAACTCATTCACCACTAGTGAGAGACTAATGGTAACTAAAGAACAAGGATTGACACCTTATGGTATGGCCTCAATATGACCTTGTAAGTGATTGAATCAGTGGTCTACCCTAATGACAATGTGTAACTTCTAGTAAAAAACATATAACATATATATTTCAACGTATTAAATGGCATGGATGCTAGTAGGAAGGAATAGGAAAATTAGATCTCCTCTCCTTGATGGTACTCATGTCGCACCTCGGCATACAACCCTTTTCTCATCTCATCATATCATTTCATCATACATGACCAACAAAGAAAAGATCATAAGTTTCATGTTGGAGATAAGGTGTGGTTTACCACTGCAAGGAGTAATTGCAAGGAGTAGTGAAGGAACTCTTGCAAGGAGTAATGAGGAATCTAAAGCCAGTCAGATACAAACCTTTGAAAATCATTGAGTAGGTGAACGAGAATGTTTTCAAGTTGATACTTCCTCCTTATATGTATATTAACTTAGTGGTGAATATGGAGTAATTGAGGATATTTGAGCCCTCCATGCTGGATGGAGAAGAGGACCATTAGGTTCTCCGCACTGTTGAAGAATTTGCATTGCACTCTTTTAAATAATTGAAGGTATACATAATTATGCAATGAAAGGAATAGGAAACTCACAAAGGATGGAAGAGAAAGTGGACAACTGACCTCAAAGGGTGGACTCCAAGGAAAGAAAAATGGTATGAGAGGAACCAGATTGTAAGAAATTCCCCCCACTTTTCTTTGGAAACTTTTGGGGACCAAAATCACCCCGACGGGGAGGTGTGATCTGAATTGGATCTACACAACAACAAATTACTATTGGTTTAGGTTCTATGAGGTGGCATAGGAAAGATTTGAGGCTATGGATGAGATAGGAGACAAGGTTGATGGTGTGAAGGGCCCCATGACATCCCAACCGATGTCCACGCCAACATTAATATATTACTCTCAATGTAAACATGGGGAATGTAAATGAGTGAAAATAAAAAAAAATATTAAAAAAATTAAGGAAAAAGAGAAATTATGTATTTAAAAAATAAAATCATGAGACATTATTCCTTTAATATATTTGAAAAAGAGACAAAAGAGGAGAAACACACTAGACTTGGGGAAGTTGAGGAGTTGGGGACACCGAACCTTCCAACTTCAACCCAAGTTGAGCTATTCTCCTAGTTATTCTTTCACCACAAAAGAATACAGATTCTTTAGAGTACAGTAACTTACAGTTTGCCGAGAAATAAAGAGCTTGGCCAAAACCAATTGAATGTTGATTTTTCCATTTGAATTTCCACAGTAAATATTGTGTTCGTGTATGATGGATTTTCTCTCTATGTTGTTTTTAATGTTGAGTTTAAATAGAGCTATTATGTATTTAATTTAAATGGTTGCCTCTATTATTGTGAGGATTTATTATATATGACAATTTTGTAGTTTAGTTCATAGATCCATTATCCTTATCCACAAATCTATATCCTCGCCATTGTTTTATCTTTGATATTGTAGATCTATGGACACCAATATTTGGCTATTGCACAATTGTATAGAGTTTCCAATTCCTCCTTTTTTTTTTTTTTTTACAATGACATAGAACTTTCATTCAAGAAATGCATGCCTTCTTTATACCATGGCTACACTAGTGACATTCTATTGTAAAGAGTTGTTGTATTAGTGTCAAAAGTATTACAATGATCACTTGAAAAATATTATGCCCAACGAAAATAATGTAATCATAGACCTTTCATCTAAATAAAAAACCAATCTTAGACGTTAGAGGTTAGCCTTACTAGAAAACAATGTTAGAAGTATTTTTCTAATTTTAGAAGTATTTGGTCATTGAGAACTTTTATTAGACCACTTATTTTTATAAACCTTATTTATAAAAAATATAGATTATAAATCAATTTAGTATCCAATTTGACCATAACGTTAAAATTAGATTATTATTATTATTATTATATTAATATATTTATAAAATGTGTATATATAAAACATATGTGTTTTATTATATGTATATGTTTTATAAAAACTTTCATAGAACTTTTACAATGACATAGAACTTTCATTCATGAAATGCATGCCTTCTTTATACCATGGCTACACTAGTGACATTCTATTGTAAAGAGTTGTTGTATTAGTGTCAAAAGTATTACAATGATCACTTGAAAAATATTATGCCCAATGAAAATAATGTAATCATAGACCTTTCATCTAAATAAAAAACCAATCTTAAACATTAGAGGTTAACCTTATTTGAAAACAATGTTAGAAGCACTTTTCTAATTTTAGAAGTACTTGGTCATTGAGAACCTTTATTAGACCACTTATTTTTATAAACCTTATTTTTAAAAAATATAGATTATAAATCAATTTAGTATCCAATTTAACCATAATATTAAAATTATATTATTATTATTATTATATTAATATATTTATAAAATGTGTATATATAAAACATATGTGTTTTATTATATGTATATGTTTTATAAAAACTTGTGTTTTCTTTTACATAGCTGCACCACATTTAGTGAAATATTAATAATTTAATATTTATTACATCAAATTTGAAGAAAAATCATGACCTAATATTTATGTACACATACCAAGTAAAGTAGTTAACTAACTCCTCGTCCACTTCGCACTAACTCCCTACCAAGTAAAGTACGGAACTAACTCCTCATCCACAACATCTACTAATGAACGCATTAATCAAAGATATATGATAACACAAAACTTCCATCCTTTATATTTATATCACCTAAATTAGAGATGCTTTAAAATGCATTGGTTATGTAATGGGTTGATTCATAATTGTTGAGTGTGAATTAAGTAGGAATATGAGATTCATAATTGTTGAGTGTGAATTAAGTAGGAATATGACGATATTAAGTTATCAACCTTGTTTGTTTTGTTTTTGTGATTACATGGCATAAATTGTACTCTTGTGATGTGATATAGTCATCATTTTTTTTTATGCATTTGCAATTGGACATAATAATAATTGCTATTTGGTTTGATTTGTAATCTCAAACATAGTTGTAAAATGTCATAATTTTGTGTCTTGGTGTTATGATGTTGTAATTTTGTGTTTTGTAATTATTGTTATTTCTTAAAAACATTGGAGATAATGTTTTATTTTATTGTAGAGATATAGATAAAATTGTGTAGATAGAGCTTTTATCTACATAATAACTATAAAAATGTAGAATAAGAAACTCCAATTTGCAGAGTATATAAACTCTCAATTTGGTTTCCATTTTATATCAAAATATGTAGTTTTACTTCCCACATGCATATATTTTCATTTTTATATTGATATGCTCACTTGAGATAGTAATTGTAAATCTTGTTTCTAGGACATTAAGGATTGGGGAGAAAGACATAATGAGTTTGTTATTTACCAAACACCCAAAGAACATAAAAAGATAAAGAGAAGTAACTTTGTGTCTTAAGAATGAGAGAGAGGTAGGCCATATGTCTTTCTCTCTCTCTTTCTCTTATGATTTCATTCATGAAAATATATAATAGGTTAAAAGTGGGGAAGTCAGTGTCCATTTATTTTCTTTCTGTCTTGGATCTAAGGAAACCCAATCCAAGGGGGATTTCACCTATCTGCAGGGGGAATTCACCACAACAACCTCCCAATTTTTCTTTTGTTGAACCCCTCTCCAAATACATATTTCCAATAAAAAACCCCATATTTTTATTAGATGCTCCTTTTTATACAATACCTATAAACCCTTCGATATGCTACATACCCCCCAATACCTACAATATATAGAATTTATTTTTCACAATTTTAAAATCCCTTTTATGAATGAAAGTGATAAGATATTGGTTAATAAGGTGAAGCCCCTGCGATTAACCAATATGATATTGATTTATTTTTTAATATGGTTGTAGGAGACTTGGGGTCTTGATTGTCTCTCCCTTATTATTTTGGCAAACAAAAAATTCAACCACAAAATTTTGAACATTAGTTTTAATACCTTCCTAGAAAAAATCCGTCTTGATCCCGTGGTAAGTTTTTAAGATCCACGAATGTCCTCCTATAGGAGAAGTGTGCAATTCCAAATGGACCTTATCTTTGAGTTGGAAATTATTACATAAATATAGGCGATCCCAATACCATAGTGAATTATTATTCCACACAAATTGATCTAATGCACTTGGGTTCTCTTGTAGTTTTTGAATGTTCTTGCATACCTCTTGATCTTGCTTCTTCCACCCAATCATATTGTGGAATGGAAATAACACACAATAATCCCTTTGTGTCTTCTTCTTTCCTTGAWAGTGCATCTGCCACCACATTTTGTTTTCATTTTTTCTAGATAATTTAAAAGTCATAAGCTAGCATCTTTGTAACCTATTTTTGTTGTTCTTTTGAAGATAATTGTTGTTCCAAGAAGTACTTCAAACTATCATGATCCATTTTTACTTTGAAGTCTCTTCCTATTAGGTAAGGGTGTCATTTCTTAAATTCATGTGATATAGCCAACATTTCCTTTTCATAAATGGGTTTGATTAATTTCTTTCCTTTAAGATTGATGCTTTCAAAGATAAGGGGCATTCCTTCTCATATTAAAATTGCACCAATTCCATGCCCTGAGGAATCACACTCCACAATAAAGGTTTTTGTGAACTCGGGTGTGGATAGGATAGGCGTTGTACACATAGCCTACTTAAGTATTTCAAAATATTTTATTTCTTCTTGAGTCCAAGAAAATTATCTTTTTTTAATAATCTTATTAAAGGTGCTACTATTTTGTTGGAGAAATTTCTATTTTTAGCACACTAGTTCAGTGGGAGTTAATTGACTAGTTCTATTTTAGACTTTCTATTTAGATCATCACTATTATGCTATTATGCATGCATGCATTCTGTTATTATGGAATGTTATGTCCTATATATGAGTTTATTCCACTCATTCATTGAATCATATTGATCATATTGATCATCATCTATGTATCAACATCAACTCATTGGAGTAGTGTGAATATATTTTCTCATTCTTCCATATTGAATCTCTCTTCCTTTCTTGATAAGATTTGTTTGTACTTGCTTTAGATAGATCTCATGTGCGGGTTTCGATGAAACATTGATATGGTATCAAAGCTATGCTACTTGGAGCAAGCCAGACAAGACAAAGAATAAGGAAAATCGGAATTTCAACAAGCAAAATCCGTGGTCGTACATTTTGACAGTGATTTATCCCAAAATATTAACTTTTTGAGGAAACAACTCAGTTGAGAAGTAAATCGACCCATTCTACAAGTGGGTTTTCAACTATTTGGAGAGATTCCTCATTGTTTTCTCATTAAATAAGTCAAAAGACTGTCTCCTGAAACTAATACGAATTTTCACTTAAAGTGCCCTTTCTGCAATGATTTCTTAGTTTTTCACTTGTAGATTGAGAGTAAAATTTTAGGGGTTCTTAGACATAGTGGGAGAAATGGATATGACACCTATTCTACAGTCAAACTTGGTGGTAATCCTCACATCATACAATTATTTTGATTGGAAGCCCAAGGAATAATTCCAACTCAGAAGGAAAGGACTGTACAACTTGACGATGGGGACAGAAACATAACCTACATCAACAATTGAGAAGATGAGATGGGAGAACCGAAAGGATGAAACCATAAGACTTCTTCTTGAATTGATTTCAACTGATCTATGGTTTCATGTTGTCACATGAAAGACTCCAAACAAGATCTGGACCACCTTGAAATGTCTGTTTGGAAAGAAGGATCATATGAGAGGTCATATGCTTGAGGTAGAGTTGAATACTTTGGATCCTAAAAGTTTTGATAATATACATGATTTCTTTACTAAGTTTAAATCTTTGATATTGAGCTTAGCATCGTGTGGTATTGATAATTAAAAACAAGTGGACCAACTTATTCTAACAATCTTTGCCAAGCTAACACCAGAATATGTTGTCTATGTTTCCACTTTCCATGCAGACAGGTATCTCATGGGAACAAATTAGAATATTCTATAATGGGAGTTTTGAGAATGTTTTACATGTTCCAAATCTTTCTATGAATCTTCTTTCAGTTTATCAGATGACTCAGAAAGATAAAAATGTTGAATTTACATCAAATTCAGTTTCATTAATTGACATGCATGACAATTCCATCATTGCAATTGGTGAGGTGGATCACAAGTCAAGGCTGTATAAATTCAATAAGTTTTCTGATGATGACTCGTCTTTTCTACTTACACATAAGGAGATTACTTTGCATGCACCTCCAATGCAACATGCATATACTCTTGTGCTTCCATCAGTTTTAGACATCAAAGATGATTCCATACACTCATATTATGTACATGGAAATAAGTAGGTAATATATCCAGATAATAAGCCAACGTTGAAGCTTCAACGGATGCCCAAGAAGGCACAGTTCACACTTCAGGAAGTAGGTATCCTTCCAGGGAATCCATTAGATTCGAGGAGGACTCAATCTCAACATAAGAAACCTTCTCATGTACTTTCAGCTTTAGAACCTGTAATGCCCATGCATTTATATATGGTTCAATCTTCTGATCCACATCTCTACAGTGAGGTTGTCAAAAATCCATTATGGAAAGCATCCATGCAGAAGGAGTATGACTCACTCCTAAAGAATCATACTTGGGATATGGTTCCACTTCCACCAGAAAAGAATATTTTCAGGTGTAAATGGGTCCACAGGATCAATAGGTACAAGGATAGACAGGTTTCCAAAGGACTTCATTAGATCCATAAATATGTATACATCTTCATGAAGACGTTCAGTGAGCATAAGTTTTAGACTTTGCGGGATCGTCTTGGAGTGAAAAACACAGTTTCCTAGCAACTGCCTTTTCTTCTTTTGATGAATTGTCTTTTGAGGGGGGGTTTATTACCGCATGGTTTTCCCTCTTTCCTCATTTTTATTCAGTGTTCATTAGTTTCATTGTACATGAGTACCTAATATGGCCTAATAGCTGGGACTCATTTTTTACTCCATAGTGATGTTCAGGGGGGTGTTGGAGAAATTTCTATTTTCGGCACACTAGTTCAGTGGGAGTTAACTGACTAGTTCTATTTTAGACTTTCTATTTAGATCATCACTATTATGCTATTATGCATGCATGCATTATGTTAGTTTGGAATGTTATGTCCTATATATGAGTGTATTCCACTCATTCATTGAATCATATTGATCATCATATATGTATCAATCATTAGCTCATTGGAGTAGTGTGAATATATTTTCTCATTCTTCCATATTGAATCTCTCTTCCTTTCTTGATAATCTTTGTTTGTACTTGCTATAGCTAGATCTCCTATGCAGGTTTCGATGAAACATTGACATATTTGACCATAATTCTTGACAAACTTGCAGTAATAGCCCGTCAATCCTAAAAATCCTCTAATATTCTTCAAGGTTTTGGGAATTGGTCATTCCATAATATATTTAATTTTGTTAGGGTCCACTTTGACACCTTCATGAGATACAATATGACCCAAATATTCCAGTTCCTGAACCCCAATGGAACACCTGGAAGTTTTTGTAGATAGTTGTTTCTCTTCCAATAATTTTAATACCATGTCAAAATGTTGTACATGTTCTTCCAAAGATTTGTTGTAGATGAGTATATCCTCAAAAAATACTAACACAAATTTTCTGAGGAAGGGTTTGAAAAAATAATTCATCAATATTTGAAATGTGGAAGGGGCATTAGTAAGGCCAAAAAGAATCACCAAAAACTCACAATGACCTTCATGTGTTCTAAAGGCGGTTTTGGGGATTTCTTCTTGCCTCATTCTAATTTGAAGATATCCAAAATTCAGATTCATCTTGGTAAAAAAAAATTCTCCTTGCAATTCATCTAAATAATTCATCAATAATAGGAATAGGAAACTTAACTTTAATGGTCATTTGGTTGAGCTCTCTATAATATAGACACATCCCATGCACCTTCCTTGTTTTAAATCATCACCATTAATGAAGAGAAAGCACTTTTTCTAGTTTGAATGTTGCTAGCCTCTAACATTTCTTAAACCACATGCTCAATCTCACTATTTTTTGCATATGGGTACCTATAAGTCCTAATGTTAGGAGGTACACTTCTCGGTTGAAAATGAATATCATGGTCATGATCTTGTGTAGGAGGAATACCCTTAGGCATCTCTCCAAATAATTGGAATGATTTTCGATAACTTTTTGGATATCCATGGGAGCATAGGGTCTAGATGTTTGAACATCTAGTGAGCATAATTATGAAATTGCATCATGGTGTCTCTTGTTTATAAATTCATGTTGTTAGAGATTATAATTTTAGATGGTTTCCCTTGGATACCTCTGAGTTCAATTTCCTTTCCTTCCGAGGAAAGTCTCATGAAAAAATCCTAAAAATTAAGAGC
>JZKD02S1676181.1:45130-65794 GCA_000966675.3 Picea glauca
CATGTGATAGGGTCCTTGCCATCAAACTTCCTCATATCGATCTTAGGAACGTGGTTGGTATTCAACCCAAAGTTAGAGTTTCTCCATTCTTGATTCACCTTCCTTGTGTCCTCATTATGAATTTCATGGGATACATTTTCACTTTCAGGTGTCCTCTCTATTACGAAATTTTTCAATCCTTTCATGAAACCATCCATCTTTGCCTCCAACTTAGTTTCCATCTCTTGTAGTTCATCTTTTGTTACTATCTTCTTTTGTAAATCATTTATGTCCCTACGCATTTCTTCACCTGCATCAAGAGTCCAAGTAGGATTGTCTGGAGGCTTATTTGGTGTAGAATTTCCCTTTTTGGGTGGCATGTTGGCCAAGTATCACTTTTGAACCTTGATTTTGAGATGGTTCTGCTAGACAATCTTTCTTCTACTGTATCTCCAAATTTTCGGCCCTTCTACGTATGAAACTTTATTTTTTGTAGTTCTCTGATATTTCTTCTCTGCAATTCCACAAGCCTGATCACAATTGGATGTGCCAAGTGGAATTTACGGTAGCTTCCCCACAACTTGCTGATTTTTTGCCTTTGCAGGAGAGCTCACTTGTATAGTGTGCCCCGAACAAAATGATTGATATAAAATTATGAAACTCATACCAGAAATACTAGAGGTTGTCCACTATCCAATGAAACCAGTCTCACTCAATTTGGATACTCTAGGAAGAAGTTATGTTGTTTTACCTGAAAAACCTTCTTGAGACTAGTCAATAGGACTACTCAGATACCCTATCTTCCACAGGGTGTATATACAAATGTAAGATGACACAGAAGCTGAAAATTTTACCATAGATACCTTATTAATTTATTTGAATAGCCTTCGGAGTTCAGGGTTTGAAACGTTACAGAAAAAAATTTATAGCGAAAATTCTGCAATGACTCAGTTCAGGAAGATTCCATAACCCTATATTGCACAGGTTGTATCTCCGAAATTATAAGGCCTTAGGAGATGAAATTTTAACCCAACGTACCTTGATATGTCTAATAAATACCCTCCAATCCATTCCTTTTGAAACGTTGTAGAAACCAATTTATAGAGAAAATTCCAAGGTGTCTCAGATGTAGCAGCGAAACCCCAAGACCTTGAGCTCTGATACCATATGTTAAGAACCAAATATCAATATAGCATAGAAAAACCTCAGAATAAGTACTCAACGCCTTGAAAAAGAGATAAATTCAAATAATATGCCTCTTTGAGGGGGCAACCTCCTTATGCCCACATAAATGTACAATTACAGGATGATTCAAAATGAAAATGTCTCCTTGGTATATATAGGAGACTAGCAGGTATAATTACAACTGATGGCCTAAATCCGACATAAATAAAATAACATTACTAATATAATATGCCCCAATTAAGGGGTAATGAGACACTATTTAGGGCTTAACAAGCTTCAGTTCGCAGCGCCAAGTTTGCAACACCAAGTTCAAAATCAGATAGCACAGTTCAAGGAGACTGTTATAAATCTTGTTACAAAATCCTTGAAAATATTATTAAATGAAGGCTTTGAAAACCCTAAATTCCCCTTGACACATTTCTGAATTGCAAATGATGAAAAATGAGTGCATGAGGTACTCAAAGGTATGATGCAAAGTTTTAGGTGACTTTGCAGCGCATACATCTAACTGTTGACTTGACATCTAAAATACTTTAAGTGACCCTAAGAAAACATGTGTACAACTTGGAGGCACAACATGTCATGGTGATGATTTTAAGATCAAAAGTGTGACTCATAAGGACCATTAACCTTGTCATGATGACTAATCTTATGACATAAATACTCTAAACCAAGGATAAAAATAACTTTGCTTATTCAAATCAAAAATTTGAGTTATGCCAACAAAAGACCCACAACCCTAAGACTCATAAAACCCTATGAATAAAAAAAAACAAAAGAAAAGTGTTTTTTACCCCCTACAATTTAATGTGCTAACAAAAGTATCCATCATGCTTCTATAATTACGACATATTTGTCCATAGTTGTGACATTTGTAACATTCAATATTCTGTGGAGCCACATAAGAATTTATTGCTTGAATGTTTCTTCCATAAGCTTTGCAATCTACAACTTTATGTCCAAAGTTAGTACAAGTAAAACAATGACCATAAAAGAAACTTCCATACATGGAAGTGAATGATATTCTATGTGATGTAGTCCTTTTGAACTCGTGCCTTGGATAATCACAATCTTCTCTTCTATTTATTTCATCATAATAATTGAAGCTTCTTTGATTATTGAAAGTGGAGGGTGTTATTTGATACTCGTTTCTTTTGTAATCTTCTTCTTGAGTTTTATTCATCTATGTAATGTTGTCCTTTAAGGGCTTGCATTCTTCCTTCTTGATACAGTCTTTGATGATTTCTGCATAAATCTTAGCATTCTCTTCATTCTTTCTTTCTAGTAACCTGTAACTTTTCCCTTCAACTTTATTTTCTAATGATGTCGAGCTTTCTCTCTTTTCGGTGTTCTTACTGAGCTTGACAATTTTAACTCTTAATGTGACGATTTCTTCTTCAAGCTTTTCATAATATTCTTCTTTATTCATCATCTAGATATTCATGGCTTCTTCCTTTATCTTTTCTTCTTCAAGTTGGGTCTTCAAAGAGATCATTTCTTCGTTAAGTCTTCTTTCTTGTTGACCAAATTATGCTTCAAGCTTGTTTAAATCCTCAAATCTTTCCTTAAGATGATTTGTCAAGATTTCTTCTCTCTTCTCTTCTTCCTTTCTTTGTGATACTATTTCAGCTTCCAAATATTGTTTCTCTTTGAAATGATCCTTGAGAATTTCTTCAATCATTTTGTATTCATCTAGTTGAGATTTTAGATTCATGGAAACCTGCATGATTTCTCTAGTACCTTCCTTTAGCGTGCTCAATTCTTCCTTGAGGAACTTGTTTTCCCTCCTTTATTTTCTTAGCTCACTCAAAGAACTGATCAGTTCAACCTCAAAATCCACTACGCCTTCTTCGTAATCTTCTTCTTTTGAATATCTATGACATGATGAGCATCATTTTGCATGTTCTTCTTCTACATATTTTTTATTTAGATTGGCATGCTTCGGCTGTGCATTAGAATGGGATTCCTTAAAGTATAGATTATGTAGCTTATCCCAAATTTATTTGGATGATGAAAATTTTCTCACTTTGTCTTTTACCTGATCATATAATCCTTCCAAGATGAAATCCATTTCTATTTTGTTGTTTCTCTTCAATTCCTTCTTGGATGCAGTCTCTGGAGGTTTCTTTGTAGTGGTGTACCCTATCACAAATAATTGTCAAACATCATATCCATGTTCCTGCAAAAATACTTTCATCTTGCAGTTTCACATTTCATATCTCTGACCATTTTGACCATCAAATAGTGGTATTCCATTCCTATACAAACTATTGTTGTCCATGATCTACCTTTAGATTGTTTCTTGAAGGACCGGCTTTGAAACCAATTGTTGGAATATTGAGAGGGGGTGTGAATCAGTATGAGCAATTTTTACAACTCTCAATCACAATATCTAAAATTCAAATTTATCAGCAGTATATCAATTTATGATTTCATTCAATATATCACAAGCATATAACCATAAGCAATATCATCACATCAAATAACCACATGCATAGTACACCAGAATTTACATGGAAACCCAAATGGGAGAAAACCACAGAATGATTTTCTATATATATCAAGAATACATTCATAGGAAACACCAACTTCCTAATTCCCCATTACCAACTGGAAGGAGGCACCAACCCCCTGATTTACATGCACCAACCTAAAGGAAGAACCAAATCCCTAAGTTCTCTAGCACCAACCGAAAGGAGGCTATGACTCTTTGATTTATAGGCACCAACCTGAAGGAAGCACCAACTCCCTGAGTTCTTCGGCACCAACCGGAAGGAGGCTATGAACGCTTTATTTATAGACAATAACTTGAAGGAATATCCAACTCCCTAAGTTCTCCAGCACCAATCAAAAGGAGGCTAAAACCCCCTTTCCTTGCCCTGTCCTGCTGCCTTGAAACATAAGTGTAGACTCACTGTCACTACCACTTATCAACTTGTAACTTCCACTGTCACTGATACGTCAACCAACCTGTCACTGTCACATCAACCAATTTGTCACTGTCATTGTCACATCAACCAACCTGTCACTGTCACCGTCACTATCACTATCATCAATATACCGTCATCAACCAAATCCACTCACATGGATACCAAAACCATCCCCAAACCATGTATGTCAACCATGTACATCAATCATCAACCATGTATATCAACCTATACCATACCATGTACATCAACCTGTACCATACCATGTACATCAACCATGTACCAAACCTATACCATATCATGCCTTAACCATGTACCAAAACCTATACCATACCATGTACATCATTATGTACCATAACATGTGTATCAACCATGTACCATCTCATGCATCAACCATATACCATATCACTCATGATATGTCTCAATCATGCCATAAACCATGTACCATAAGATATCATCAATGAAGTGCCTCAACTAAGTACCATAAGATGTGCCTCAAGCATGTGATATCATCACTGTGACATATACCAAGATAGCCAAGATATACTTCTAACAATGTATCATATCATCACAAAGGTGTACCATATCATGTACCGTCATCATCAAGACATGCCTCAAGCATGTACCATAAACATAACCCTCAATAACACATGTAAAGTATACCTCTAATCATGTTGCAGGCCTGATACACAAAATTACAGACTTGTAGCTCTTCCTCAACTTCAACAACAAGAGAATAACATCTTCATCAAACTTCACCTTAGTTTCGCGGGACTAGTTTTGGATTAGTCACAAACCATAACTTTCAACAATCATAAATCCATACCTATAATGAATAAAGGTTTGAAATTTTAACCACGGATACTATGAGATATTTCTTCCATCGCCTCAAAATTTTAGGGTCTGAAACTTCTCAAAACAAATGTTATAACGAAAATGGAAAACCTTCCTGAATTTTAATCTATTCTAGAGAGAGAAACTGTACAACATTCCACACGCTCAATATTTGATATCGGATTATGAAACTTGTACAAAATATACTAAAGACCGTTATATTACCACTGAAATTGGTCTCACAAAATTGTGATCCTATACGAATAATTTATTATTGTTTTACCCGGAACACCTGTTTAAGACTAGTTTCAGGACTAGTCAAAAACCCTATCTTCCACAGAGTGTATCTCTAAAACTACAATGACCCAGAAGATGAAATGTTTACCATAGGTACCTTGACATGTCTTCTCAATCTCCTCCGTTTTTTTCTATTTTATTCAATAAATAAAAAACATTATAACAAAAATGGTAAGATTACCTTTAAATAACATACCTTAGAACACATCATCACAATACTTCATCCTCCCTTGGAATTTCGCTCTTCTTCACTTCATCTTCCCTATAAAAATTGCCTCATATCTCCTTGGTTACCTAAAATAAGAATCACTTACTCAAATAGAATATATTCAATAGAATCTTTGTGTGAATGTCCTTATGAGTGACTTCTTGAGGTGTATATATACTTTTTCTAAGTAACCTCTTTCCTTAACTTTAAGGCTTCTTGAAATTTCTTGTTACAACCACTTTACCCTTTCATTAATGACTTGCAACCAATTAGGGGATTCTTAACCAATATTACAACCAATTGGGGGCCTCTTAACCCACCTTTGGGGCTTCCGACTTCATGACCTCATAACTCCTCAACCGTGAGGAACTACATGGTGTTCCACCTACCGTTGGAAACGACACGATGAGGAATATCCATATATGAGTGTGTTACCTACATTTACATTATCCTTCATGTCATTATTCCTAAAATGCTTCAATATTCATAACCACACCTATGAGTTTCTTGCAAACTTCTTCAAAGTGTCTTCCCGTGAGAGCCATTCTTAGAGCTACACCATAAGGGGACCACTTTGGATACTTCTCCAAATACACCCATCACGTATGTTGACATCAATGAAAACCACCGCTTGTTGACATCAATGACAACCAACTCTCCAACAAAATCAATGACAACCAATTGTCCAACAAATTTTTCCTCTAGGGATACAAGGTATCAAATTGCGAATGAAATAGATGCAAAGGCTAGAAACTGAAGAGAATGCATAAGAAACAAGATACAAGACAACAAGATGAAGTAAGCATTAGGCTCAAAAGCATAAGTGGGAAATTGCAATGCAATATTACAACTCAAAAATGTGAGCCCCGTCAGGTTTGGACATAAAAAAATTTAAAATAAGTCATGAGGCTTAATGACATAGTCATGGCGAGACTAAATAGGGCTCCCGATCCTATAAAGAAATTCAACATGGGCACCAAATAACTATCAGGGCACTAACTAGGGAACCCATGGAAAGGGAAGGCTCTACCATGTAAAGTATGACACTTTTAATCAGTAAGGAAGGTTTGTATCAAAATTTAATGGGGCCGAACCTAAGGCAAAGATGGAAATGAAACTGATAATGCAAAGTGCAAGGCGAAAGTTCCCTATCATATATGCTAGTTATCGAAAATAATTCCTGTTGAAATAGCCAAATGCGAACCATAATGCTCAAAAAATGCTCAAAAGACACCATTTTTCATCATCAAACCTGAAATATTTCAAATTCAAGCTCTATCCATAGGTTAGGGATTAGTCCATTAGGAAAAATAAACAATGAAGGCCCTAAACTATGTAAAAATGGGTAATAAAAAGATTCAAATAGTGGAAAGACTTTTTTTACCATATCATTTGACATTTTACCCAAATTGTGCATTTGTGGAGAAAACACCTTCAAACTTCTATTGAGGATTATCGGGGCATTGCTCATAAATAACGTAATCCATTTGGACAAAGTAAGAAGTCATCCCTTTCTCTTCAATTTTAACTATACAATTTTAAATTTTAGTCAAAATTTGAGGTGGGTAAGCCCATTTAAATACATGGGCAACACATACATTTTTTTCCCATTCACGAGGTGCATATGAAATTCCCTATATGCACTTGTTCTTAAGGAGGGATGTGTATATATGAACCTATCCTCAAAATAGGGAGCGTATAAGCCTGTAAGGTTATGAAAAGTGTTTGCTAACACTAAATTTTGATGAATTGATCCAGGATGGTGATAGTTTGGAGAGAAAGGGAGCATGAGGAAATTAACAACCAAGTGATAGATGATTCAGAGGAAATGAATGCACTATGCAATTGTGTATTGTTGAAATTCTTCCTATTGGCAAATATGAGGGCTAAAAAACAACTTCTGTAGATGTTGGTAGAATATTGGAGTCCCGAAAAGAATTATTTCATGTTGGATGGCCAACCTCTCAAGATAGATGTAATATCCCCAAGGACGAGCCCCAGTTGTATTTATGAATTGTAACATGTTTTGTAGGCTAGTGAGCCAAGCAATTATAAGCTATGGGCTTATGTGTTTATTAGGTCGGAGAGCCTAGGTGTTAAAGGCCAAGAGCCTATTTTGTACATGTAAATATTCATATTATTAATATAAAAACATCGTTGTGTGTAGACCGACCATGGAGAAAGAGTATGGGGGACTAAGCTCCACTAGGCTGGGTAAGGGAGAGGGGGTTGAGAGGTTGGAAAGAGGGGCTTAATTCCAAGAGAATAATAATTTTTTATTATTCCAAAAGCTTATTAGAAGGATATGTTTTTATCCTAAGTTCCTTTGGGAAGAGGGAATGACTTCCAAATGGAAAGGAACATGCTTCATGAGAAACATGTGTCAGCTCAGGAACATGTAGTTTTAAAGGGGGGCACTCACTCACTCACTCATACACACATGCAAAGGTTCATGCATAGAAATTTTTGGTTCTCACGCTCTAACCATCTTCGCGATGCTAGACCAGTTTGCCCCATCTCTCCTCACAAGTTCACTCATGCACTAAGCAAGCACACAACTAGCCAATTCCACCATTATTGAACCCATGGCCATTTTTCACCTCCGTAATTTACTGAGTCGTCCCTTTCCTTACCCAAATTTTCTATTTTGGTTTAAAGAGGCAGGTTGTCAAGTCCGTGGTTGAAGAGGCGGGTTGTCAGGCCTATGAGAAATTGTCTCTCCAGATGAGAGAGGTTGTTGTGGATTGAAGAAGCAGGTTGTCAAGCCTGTGAGAAACTCTCTCCAGGTGAGAGAGTGTGTTGAGGAAGTGAGTTCTCCTGGAGGGAGTCATGTAGATGCTACAGAGCTCTGAGAATTTTGGTCCGGCTTGTTTTTGAAGCCCAGGAAGGGAGGTGGAGCAACCGATGGACTTTGTGACAGTGAAGGTGTATACTCCTAGAGTGGGACAGGCATGTGGGGAATGAGAGTCTGTGGCAGTGGGAATAAGTGGCTCCTGGGAGAAAATCCTTCCTCTTAACTATGTGACTTTCCTATTGACCTTGCCTAGCCTAGGAATCCCTTGCCTAGTGGAGTTTAGTCCTAGCTCGGGGGTGACCCACTGCTGAGAGTGATGAGCAGCGTGGTCTAAGGCTGGGAGGTTCTTGGAAGGTCTGGACGCAGTTGGTGGTCCTCCATAAAAAGATAAGTACCAATTCTATGTTCATTACATGTTGTGTATTGTTTATGTTTATATTGATGAGTATAACATGTATATGTTGTATGTATGGGATTATTGTTATTTTCTACATGGATCTATGTATTAGAAGATATGTTGTTTGATATGCATGTCTATGATTCTTTCAATGTTATCATGTGTTATGTTGCATGTATGAATTACTGTCAATTCCACAGGAGTATGTATGGTAGCAGTAATTCTGTGTTATTTGTTTTAAATTCATTAGAAATGTATTATATATATATGTGTGTGTGTATGTGTGTGTGTGTGTGTGTGTGTGTGTGTGTGTTCCAGGGACACCACAAAATGGTATCAGAGCTAAGTGAAGTGTTTGAGTAGTGGATTTGCCCGACCATTTGGTGGCTGGGGACATTACAAAATGGTATCAAAGCCAAGGTTCAAGCACTGAGCCTGGATGGGCCAGATAAGTGGTCATTGGAACCAAGGTTTCAGGTGGAAATTGTGTCAAGAGGAACAAATTTCGAACCTGTGAACATTCATGAATGCCAAGAGGTCATCTTGGTCGTGTTATGAAGCTCAGGAGGTGTAGTGGTATTATAAACCACAACAAATGTGGTATTGGGTCGTAGGATCTGTTCAGGAGAAGGAGGACAATTAACGACCATCGGATCTGGAGAAAAGTGTAGGAGGGATAACCTGCAAGTCCTTCATAATTCGAGACTTCGGCGAAGTTATGTGTTATAGAGCGGAAGAGGCCGAAGGCCCAAAGCTCTGAAGTTCGGATCCAATCTAGACCATCCATCGAAGAGACGTGTGTTAGATGATTAACTTATTCACGAATTCGACATTCGAGAGTAGTGGATTATAGTAGAGAGAAAACTCCCGGAGCTCCCGGAGCTCCGAAGTTCGGAGTTATTCCAGACCATCTGTCAAGAGGGACACATGTCAGCAAATTGGCTTGTTCAGGATTTCGGCGTTCGGGAAAATTAATGTATGTTGGGGTGAGAACTCCCAAAGCCCGAAGCTTCGAAGCCCCGAAGAGATGAAGTAGTGATTCATGATGATGTCACTTGTATTGGCGTGGACACATGGGCTGTGTGCCACGTTCCAGTGGGTTTCGAACCTGTGGAATATTGAAATTCCATTTGGAACGTGACACGTGTCACCCATTTGATTGGGACATGTGTCAGCCGCTAGTATTATACCATGTGGCACTCTGTATGAGCATGGTTAGTGGGGCCCTGAGGTTACATAACATAGTTAAAGGTCAATATACGATAGACCCACACTGGCGTTGATCACGATACATCAAGATGTACAAACAGGAGGCATTGCAGGGACCCAAGTTGCACGGGAGTTAATTCCCCAAGGTGGCCCCGCAATCCAAACCATTGTTTTATTGAGGGGTTACGTGTTAGTGTCTGAGGAATTGTTGGGTGATAGGCGGGTTACTCCAAAATCGTTGATGCATGCCCCCACAACTTGAAAGGGGTAAAGATTAATGTGACATGTTGTTATTTGAACCTTGAAACCCTGGGGCCCAAAGGACGTGTGGCACCAAATGCCATAGTCCAGAGACCGGACTCTCTGGAAGAATTGTGCTATGTTATGCAGTGGAGGGACCCCCTACCGTTAAAGGCAGAAAGGAAAGGGGGGGGTATGGAATTGATTACGAGCCGTCAATTTGATCACTGATGATCACAACTGATGAGACTTGCGTAAAGATTAACCACCATACAACAATAGTCATATCTGCTTGTTGAGGGTTATATCGCATCTCAGTCATTGGTTGACGATGAATAGTGGACTGTAGATCCACTCCCCACACTTTGCGAGTTCGTTCATTCGGCACTTCGGGGAGTTACAATGACTTGGGTTAGGAGCTTCCGAAGCTCGGAGGCTCGAAGTCCTGAATAAGTGCCTATCGACCTAGTGCTTGGCCACGACCCATGGTCACATGGGTTGGGGGCTAAGAGAGGGGCTAGTGCCCAAAACAATTTGTAGAACAGAGCAGAGCTCAGAAAGAAAAGATCTACGGGGATTCTTGATTGATCGAGAACCGTAGAATAAAATCTGAAATTTTTCTTTGAATCATATTGGGTTATGAATATTGTGGAATTTGTTAAGGACTTATGGCCTGACAAATTTCGGTTGACTGCACATTGTTTTTGCAGATTTAAAAAAACAACTAAATCAGATAAGGATTAGCACAGAGTGTAGAGAAATGGGGGATGCATAAGAGGCTTACAGTCCAGAAGACAAAGTTAGAGGAATAAATGACCAGTTGGATAAAGAAGGATCAAACTCTCGTGGTCACGGAGAGGAAAAATACGAGAACTTGGACATGATGAAAATCATTGAAAGATTGCAAAAAGATGTCCAGACTCACCGAGAAGAAAACAAAAAGCTCATGAAATCCAGGGAACAACAGGGAGAATTCAACATAAATTTGATACAGAGTTTGAAAAGGATAGAAAAGAAATTGGATAAGGAGAGTGACTCCAGTAAATCAGGAAGTCACAGTTTTATTGAAGAGAAGAGGAAATCAAGGAGTGTTGGCAGACACCATAATCACTCCCAAGGGCACTCCAAGAGGAGGGCAGACAATAGTTCAAGCCCATCTCCTACCAGAAAGCATAGGAGATCTGGAGTGGATGAACTGAAGGGTGAAATGAACAAGATTAAACCTCCTACGTTTGATGGAGAGCACAATAAGGAGGAAGATGCTGAGACATGGTTGCTTGGCATGAGGAAATATTTCCAACTACAGAATTACTCCTCTCATGTTGAAGGGAGAATTGCAATGTATCAACTAAAAGGAAATGCATCCATGTGGTGGGACCAGCTTGTGCAGGTGCAACACATTAAAGAGAAAAATGTTACTTGGAGGGAATTCAAGAAGTATTTCGAAAAGAAATACTTTATTAAGAAATACTATGACATAAAGATGAAAGAGTTCTTTGAACTCAAACTGGGAAGCATGACAATAGATGAGTATGAAAGAAGATTCCTAGAATTGTTGAAGTATGTTCCTTTCATCAAAGATTAGACTATCAAAATCCAAATATATTTGAGTGGAATGCCAACTTTCATTAGTGACAAGATCCAATATGATGATCCTAAAACTATGAAAGAAACCATAAGGAGAGAAAAATGCCTATATGATCGGCATAATGGAAAGCCAACTTTCCAAAAAGCTTGGGAAGACAAGAAGAAATTCAAGATGGATCAGAGGAAGAAGGGAACTAAGCCATCCTTTTTCAGAAATAGCCTTCAAGGACAACCAAGTTTTAAAGATCCCATAAAGGATGAAGTAGGTGGGAAAATGCCAAGACATCCACCTATGGAATGTTGGGCTTGTAAAGAAAATCATAGGTATAGAGATTTCCCCCACAGAAATGACAAAGTGACAGTTATCCACAATGTTCAACAAGCAGAAATAGCGGAGGACATGGGCAGAAGTGTTCCAAGGATCTACGCAGCCCTAGACAACAAGCAAGCACAATATCAGTCACATATGATTTAAGTGGAAGTTATTATCAACTACCAAACCATTACTATTTTAATTGATTCAGGATCTAGTCATAGTTATATAGATCCTGGAATGGTGGAATGTTTTCATTTTCCAAGAAGCAAGCATGGAAAATCTTGGTTAGTGCAGCTGGCTACAAGAGCTAAGAAAAAGGTTGTTGAGTTGGTTAAGTCTTGTCTAGTGGACATGAATGGACTAAGCACAAGGGATGAATTGAACATCTTACCTTTAGGTTCCTATGACTATCTAATTGGGATGGATTAGCTGGACCAGTACCATTCCATATTAGACCATTTTAACAAGGCATTCAATTACCTGGATGAGGAAGGAAACCCAAGGAAAGTGCAGGGAATCCCAAGGGCAGTGACTATTAGAGAAATATGAACAATGCAACTGAAAAAGTGCTACAGGAAGAGCTGACAAATATTTGCAGCCCATATGGAGGAAGCACCTAAGGATAAGATGTCAAATATTGAAGACCATGCAGTCCTGGAAGATTTTGAAGATGTATTCAAAAGGTACCAAGACTATCCCCAAAGAGAGATATTGATTTATCTATAAACATGTTTCCTGGAGCAGCTCCAGTGCCAAAAACTCCTTACAGAATGAGTACACCAGAGTTAAAGGAGTTGCAAATGCAACTTGAAGAACTTCTGAAGAAGGGGTATATATGCCCAAATGTGTCACCTTGGGGTGATTCGGTCTTGTTCATGAAGAATAAAGATGGGACATTGAGATTGTGTATCGATTTCAGATAGTTGAATAAAGTTACTATAAAGAACAAGTATCCCTTGCCAAGGATCGATGATCTCTTTGATCAGTTGAAGGATGCTAAGATATTTTAAAAAATAGATCTTAGGTCAGGGTACCATCAGGTAAGGATAAAGGATGAATACATCAACAAGACTGCCTTCATAACAAGGTATGGTCATTATGAATTCACAGTGGTGCCATTTGGGTTATCAAATGCACCCATTCTTTTCATGTGCCTAATGAATGGTGTATTTAGAGAATATCTAGACAAGTTTATCATAGTCTTTTTGGATGACATCTTAGTGAATTCCAAGTTGGAGGAAGAGAATGAACATCATCTAAGGATGGTGTTGCAAGTGCTAAGAGAGCATCAATTGTATGCCAAATTGAGCAAGTGCTCATTTTATCAAACGTAGATTCATTATTTGGGACATATCATTTTAGAGGAAGGGATAGCAGTGGACCCTAAGAATATAGAGGCCATTAGAGGATGGTCAACACCCAAGAATGTGACATAAGTTAGATACTTTATGGTTCTAGCTGGCTATTACAGGAGATTCAATGTAGGGTTTTCAAAAATTTCTCACCCAATCACTTCATTGCAAAGGAAGGGGGTAAAATTTCAGTGGACAAAAGAGTGTGAAAAGAGATTCCATCATTTGAAGCGGTTGTTAACCAGTGCTCCAATCCTGAGGATTGTAGATCCGAATGAATATTTTGTAGTGTGTATAGATGCATGCAAAGAAGGACTGGTGGGAGTCCTCAGTCAGAATGGATTTGTGGTATGTTATGAATCCAGGAAGCTGAAGGAACATGAAAAGAACTATGCAACTCATGATTTGGAGTTGGCATCCATAATGCACACCCTGAAGAAATGGAGGCACTACCTCATGGGAAGGAGATTTGAACTGAGGACAGACCATAACGGTCTAAAGTATTTGTTTGATCAACCAACCTTGAATGCTAGGCAGAGTAGATGGTTAGAATTCCTTTGTGAGTATGAATTTAATATCAAGCATATCAAAGGAAATTAGAACAAAGTGGCTGATGCACTCAGTAGGAGAGTGCATGAGTTACATACTACAGCCATTAGCATGTACCAATTAGATTTGAAAGAAATAATTGTAGAGGCTGCAAAATCAGATTTGCAGTACATGGAATTGGTAACAAAATTGCAGCAAGGTAAAATGCAGCAGAAAGTTGAATATTATAAATTGGAAGCTGATGGAACACTCTTGTACAAAAATAGAATTTATGTACCTAATTTCCAAAAATTGAGAATTATGATCTTGAAAGAAATGTATAGTGTGCCTTGTGTTGGACACCTTGGATATCAGAAAATAGTGGCAATAGTCAAGAGCCATTACTTTTGGCCAGGTATGAAGAAGGAAATTGCAGAATACATCGCCAAGTGTATGGAGTGTCAGAAGGTCAAAGTTGAACATAGGCACCCAATAGGGTTGCTACAGCCTTTGCCCATTCCTGAGTGGAAGTGGGAAGTGGTGACAATGGATTTCATCATAGGATTGCCCAGAACAAGCAAGTAGCATGATTCCATCATGGTGGTGATGGATAAGCTTGCGAAAGCTACCCATTTTATTCCATTGAAAACTACTCACAAGGCAGTTAATGTTGTTGATATCTATATGAACAAAGTAGCACGATTGCATGGTATTCCAAAGACAATTGTGTCTGAGAGAGAGACTCAAAATTTACCTAAAAGTTTTGGAGAGGGTTATTTAAAGGGTTCGAAACAAATCTGAACTTCAACACATCCTATCATCCCGAGTCTGATGGGAAAACAAAAAGGGTGAACCAAGTGATAGAGGACATGCTAAGGATGTATGTGATGGACAAACCATCTAAATGGGAAGAATACCTACACTTGGTAGAATTTTCCTACAACAATGGGTATCAAGCATCACTGAAAATGAGCTCGTTTGAAGCACTTTATGGTAGAAAGTGCAACACACCAATAAGCTGGGACAACCCAGCTGATAGGGAAGTGATTGGGCCAGAGTTGCTCAAGGAAATGGAAGATAAAATACTAAATATTAAGAAGAATTTGAAGGCTGCCCAAGACAAGCATAAAAGTTATGTTGATAAGAACAAAACAAGCAGGGAGTTTAAAGTGGGTGATCATGTTTTCTTGAAAGTTAAAGCCAACATAAGTTCCCTGAAGTTGGGAAACTGTTCCAATTTGGCAGCTAGATATTGTGGTCCATTTGAAATCCTAGAAAGGATTGGACCAGTTTCATATATGCTTGAATTTCCTGCATCCATGACTGTACATAATATGTTTCATGTTTCATTGCTTAAGAAATATATATTTGATGTTAATCATGTTATTGATTGGATTGTGATTTAGGTGGAGCAAGAAGGCATCTTGCAAGTGCATCTGTTGCGCATATCGGATCGGAAGAGAAAAAAGCTCTAGAATCGATCCATAGGGCTTGTAAAGATCCAGTGAATCTGGTACGGTCCTGAGGACGCGACATGGGAGCATGACGATGTTATGTGGGCAGAATACCCGCATCTTTTTGAAGATTTTGAAAATCTTGCTAATGTTGTGTAAATAAGTTGCACTAAGGACAGTGCAAAAATAAGGGGAGGGGATTGTAATATCCCCAAGGACAAGCCCCAGTTGTATTTATGAATTGTAACATGTTTTGTAGGCTAGTGAGCCAAGAAATTATAAGCTATGGGCTTATGTGTTTATTAGGCCAGAGATCCTAGGTGTTAAAGGCCAAGAGCCTGTTTTGTACATGTAAATATTCATATTATTAATATAAAAACATCATTGTGTGTAGACCGACCATGAAGAAAGAGTATGGGGGACTAAGCTACACTAGGTTGGGTAAGGGAGAGGGGGTTGAGAGGTTGGAAAGAGGGGATAATCCTAAGGGCTTAAGTCCAAGAGAATAATAATTTATTATTATTCCAAAATCTTATTAAAAGGATATGTTTTTATCCTAAGTTCCTTTGGGAAGAGGGAATGAATTCCAAATGGAAAGGAACGTTCTTCATGAGTGACATGTGTCAACTCAAGCACATGTAGTTCTAAAGGGGGGAACTCACTCAATCACTTACGCACTCATGTAGAGGTTCACGCACAGACAATTTTGGCTCTCACACTCTCACCATCTTCGCGATGCTAGACCATTCTACCCCATCTCTCCTCACGAGTTCACTCACGCACTGAGAAAGCATGCATCCAACCAATTCCGTCATTGTTGAACCCATGGCCATTGTGCACCTCCGTAATTTACTAAGTCGTCCCTTGCCTTACCCGACTTTGTTATTTTGGTTTGAAGAGGCGGATTGTCAAGCCCGTGGTTGAAGGGGCAGGTTTTCAGGCTTGTGAGAAATTCTCTCTCCAGGTGAGAGAGGTTGTTGTGGATTGAAGAAGCAGGTTGTCAGGCCTGTGAGCAACTCTCTCCAGGTGAGAGAGTGTGATGAGGAAGTGAGTTCTCCTGGAGGGAGTCTCGTAGCTGCTACAGAGCTCTGAGAATTCTGGTCCGACCTATTGTTGAAGCCCTAGAAGGGAGGTGGAGGAGCCAATGGACTGTGTAACAATGAAGGTGTATACTCCCGGGGTGGGACAAGCATGTGGTGAATGAGAGTCTATGATCAGTGGGTGTAAGTGGATCCTGGGAGAGAATCCTTCCTCTTAACTATGTGACTTTCCTATTGACCTTGCCTAGCCTAGGAATCCCTTGCCCTATGGAGTTTAGTCCCAACTCAGGGGTGACCCACTGCTAAGAGTGTTGAGCAGCGTAGTCTAAGGCTGGGAGGTTTTTGGAAAGTCTACACGCAGTTTTTGGTCCTCCATAAAAACATAAGTACCACTTCTATGTTCATTACATGTTGTGTATTGTTTATGTTTATATTGATGAGTATGGCCTGTATATGTTGTATGTATGGGCTTATTGTTATTTTCTGCATGGATCTATGTATTAGAAGATATGTTGGTTGTTATGCATGCATGTGATTCTTGCAATGTTATCATGTGTTTTGTTGCATGTGTGAATTACTGTCAATTCCACAAGAGTTTGTATGGTAGCAATAATTCTGTGTTATTTGTTTTAAATTCATTAGAAATGCATTATATGTGTGTGTGTGTGTGTGTGTGTGTTAGGGACATTACAATAGAGATTGAGGACATTTATTTCATTATAGGATTCTCCCGGTGAGGTGAATCGGTGAAATTAAGAAGTCGATCCCTATTAAAGTCTCCAAGTTTGTTATGGGGTTTTCACCCCTATGACTAGGGTTGAAGGTCACAAAGCGAGACAATCCAAAGAACTAACTCAAACCCAAAAGAATTTACTACATATAACTTCATAACTACCAGTGGTTAAAAACTAGTAACCCAGACACTAGAGTTCGGAGTAGACTTCTCTTGAAGACCTTCACTCTAATCCCTCATCCCATGATAACTTTTATTGATTTGAACAAACAAAGAACATATTTGCAATTAAAGTATTTATAATAACCAAATTATAACTACCCAAACTAATTAGGATCAACGAGTTAGATATCTACCAATCATATGCATACAATAATAGTGAAAGAAGATTGATAACACATAATTGGAGAAGGAAAGAAGAGAGTTCTCATATATTAAATTAACAACAAATAAAAAGAAATGATGTTACCTAATCCTTGTCGAGGCATCAGCTAGAACCATCGTCTGGATTCCTCCTCCCAAGCCACTGAACACAACTTCACCTCCTTATTCCTTGGGTCTAGTAGGTGATGGAAATAGAATATGACCAGACAAGAAAGCTATAGATGGTGCATTGCATAGACAAATAAATCTCATTTGGTTGATATAGGACATATGTGGAGAAAGAACTAACCCATCTCAGTTGGGAAAAAATGACCATGTGCAATGCCCATAACCTAATAATCCGCAATAGCCTAAATAGATAGAAAAAACTTGTTAAATATAACTTGTTTCTCTATAGGTGATTCTTCTTTAGTATTGGTGCACTCAACAGATCCATTTTCTAGCCAATATTCATATGCAATTTTTCTTACAATTAATTAGGAAGGGGCACTAGAGATTTACTGGGAGAGGCACACTAGTTATTAGACATCCTTTGTTTGTAGCATATGCATGGGAATCCCTTTTTATTATTGGAAGGTGTAGTTCCCTATGCATGTGAAAGAACATGTTATCCTATTCTTGTCATTGGTATGACACCTACAAAATTTGTTGCAATGTCATTGGTTAGATAGATGAATTGAAGATACCAAGATGTATTTACTATCTATTATGATATGAGATAACGAGGGGAAATGATATATCCTTCCACGCTGCTTGTTGAAGATGGATCTATAAGATCAACACTGGTCAATGCAAATTTAATAGATGGAAACATGCAAACAATTTATGGGGAATAGTTTGAAAGACCGTGTATAAAAAAATTGTTCATTTATCACATTTCGCAAGAGTTTGGAAATCAATTGGAAAAGTTATTATTGTTAGCAAATGATTTTGTTTTGTCAGTAATGAAAACACTGTAACTGCATAAGATACTATCCATGTGACAAATGAGTTTCAATTGATTGGAAAGAAGTAGAAGGTCCAAAATAAGTAAGAAAAACAAACAAAGCAAGCCTTATTGAAAATGACATGCCAATATGAGTTGAAGGGTTTTAATTTTCAATAACTATGATTGTTGCTTTGAAGAACGAGACAACGTATGCATTGTTTCTCTTCAAAGTTAAAAATGACATAATGTATGATATTGGAGAGGGGAAGTGAAGATTGTACATGATTATTGAGGTGGCTCCAAAGCCATCATGTTCAAAAGGTGGGAAGCAATAGTTTCCATTGAAGATGATTGAAGGCTTGAAAATAGTTTATTCATTTTGCACAAAATGGCTTGCAAACACTTTTTTTTCTTTTTGAATAAGATGCCCACACCAACATACTTTCTTTCCATCCTTATAAAAGAAAAAACAAAATCACATTGCAAGCATCAAATCAATGAAAATAACTTTGGAATAACTTCAAACGATTGGGTAAGAAAACAAAGTAGAGCCATGAATAAAATATATTTATATTTAAAAATATTTTCAATTATGCAATTACCAAAAGTCATGGTCAAACCTTGTAGAACCTTATTGGCCACACAAGTAGTCATGATCTCGTTGCTTTTGGGATGGGCATCATTCTGATCATAACGAAGCGGCACTTCTTAGTTATCTAAACAAGGAGAGTATGGGGCTTCTCGATCTTGTCACTCACAATTAAATCTGATTCTTTATGTTGAATTGATATATAAAACTAAATCAGCGTGGGCAAATCCACCTCTTTCATCTTAATTGAGATAGAAAACTCATTAACCTTAGGGAAAATTGCAGGCTATAAATATGTGTGGATATATGAGGGTAAGCTAGAATGTGGAATAATCTATGGAAAATTTTCCAAGTGAATGTCCATTGAAATTGCAGAGGTCGAGGGAAAAATCTTGGCTCAGGGGAAAAGAATATTGGGCTGGACGAAATATTTATAGTGGATGTAAAATATTAGGGTGAAACATGACAAAGTGTTATAATATAACAAATTCTCCCCCCTAGTATTTGGACATTCTAAATTTCGCCCCTAAAATGTTTTATGTACATATTTCTATGCTTTGTCTTTTCACTTGATTTACCATTTTTCTATATAAATGTTTTATGTACACATTTCTATGCTTTGTCTTTTCACTTGATTTACCATTTTTCTATATAAATAGTATCTTTTATAATTGTTGTTACTGTGGATAACAAAAAAACTCCTTATCCACTTTGCACTTAGTAACATAATGTTTAACCTACTATGTTGGCATTTACTAATAACTTCATTAATAAAAAACATCCATTCTTTACATATAAAGTAGAATATGATGACACTTAGTTATCAACCTGTTTTCCACTTTGCACTTAGTAACATAATGTTTAACCTACTATGTTGGCATTTACTAATAACTTCATTAATAAAAAACATCCATTCTTTACATATAAAGTAGAATATGATGACACTTAGTTATCAACCTGTTTTCCACTTTGCACTTAGTAACATAATGTTTAACCTACTATGTTGGCATTTACTAATAACTTCATTAATAAAAAACATCCATTCTTTACATATAAAGTAGAATATGATGACACTTAGTTATCAACCTGTTTTGTTTTTGTGATTATATGGCATAAAATGAACACTTGTGATGTGTAATATAGTTTTTTAGTACTCATTTGTAATGAGTTGTTATAGTTGTTATTTAGTTTAACTTGTAATTTTAAATGTATTTGTAAAATGGTGTAATTTTGTTTTAATTTTGAATTTATTACATTAAAAAGTATATTTATTTTAAATATTAGTTTTAGATTCAGATTTAATTTAGCTTAATATTTCTTGAATATAAAAAATTAAAAATTATGTAATGTCTCATTCCAAGTGATTGTGACGGAAGGTGACTCATTAGCCTATATGACTCTCGTAGGTTATAGTTAACAAGGAAAAAGGGAGTCAAGGTGGTTTGTTTGGTGTCTCTAGGTAAAAAGATTGATAAACACTAAAAGTGACATTAAATAAAATAAACAATTATATTTAAGTGAAATTGGAGGAAAATAAAGTGAAGATTTGATTTGGTCAAAATGGGGGAAAGATCTAGAAGGTCCAAAGGAAGGATAAATACAGGAGCAACCTTTCCCCTTGGTATTATGATTTGATATATTATTGAGTTCTCTTGTAGCTAGCATTTTCATTGGGGTTTTGGG